>JADGKE010006444.1:0-23403 GCA_026954515.1 Cladochytrium tenue
ACGTGCAACTCAAAACTGACCATTTTGGTTTCGCTCTTTTTAAGCTCATCTTCTATATTTGCGAGCTGAATTTGGAGAAGCATATTCCATTTAACGGCTATTTGATTTTCGGTTTTTATGTAGTTCTCAGCCTCTACTTTTTTTGGCTGGAAACAAATCAGCCTTTAAGATAAACCAGGAAGCCAAACCTCCAAGGAATTCTTTTCTTTTTCGAGAAGCTTCAATCTCGTAACTCTCTCGTCACGCTCAACAATGATATCTTCTAATACCTTGGCTGCATCATCTATGGCCGCCTTGTAATGCGCCGTACCGATAATATCCTCCAAATACTCCAAAAGGCCGTCCTCATGCTCATTTGGCGCTTTGGGTTTCATCAAAGCGATAGACTCAACTTCTCCCTATTTCACGAAATCAACAACGAACACTTTTCGAAGTTTCCCACCTGAAGAATTAGGAATCGCTTATGGTCCAAGTCAACGCCTTTTTGCTTCAATAGGGCTGTAACCTCAGAGAAACTGCTGGTTTGCCCATTTATCCTGTAAGTGCTCTTGTCGTTTTTGTCCCGCTCTACTGTGCGCGAGATCACCAAATATGACCCATCGACGACTTTGAATGCGTCGCCGACCTGCATAAATGCATTAATAACTGAGGCATTTACGGTAGGCTGCTTATTACCGTGTCTATGATCTCCTGAAAGTGTATCTCAATGCCACAGCTATTAAGATTTGGGTAGGTTGCTGAGTTGTGAATCAAGTCAGACAGCTTTCCCTGTCTCATTTTTTTCGCCTTGAACCCGAATACGAACAGCAGGGCATCGATGACATTCGACTTCCCAGAGCCATTCGGGCCAACAACGGCTGAGAATGACTGCAATTTGCGAATCAAACAAGGGCACACATATGAATGACCGATAGGAATAGCCATGCAGCAGGCAAACAAACCCACCTTGTGAAAAGGCCCAATCTCGACGGTCCCGGCATATGATTTGAAATTGCGCAGCACCATCTTGGCGATAACCAGGCGGGGCAGGTTGGGTTCAGGCTTCACGGGTACGGCAGTAGCGGCAGCAGCGACGGCGGCGGCATCAGTACCGGCAGCAGCAGCGGCGGCAGTGGCGCGGAGCCGGAGCGGCGATGCGGAAGCGCTCGCGCTCGCCGAAGTGGGAGGCGAGACAGCGGTCAGCATGGCGGCAAGCAAGCTTGCTTGGTGGGTGGTGGGCTGGTTGCTGTCCGGTGCCACCGGACTCACTGATGGGTATTTGGCTCTCGACCTTCCTTGTCGGGCCCGACCTGATCAGCAACAGGCGCTAGATTATTTCTCTTTCGTTTTCCTCGAACGCCAGCCACCACCGCATGGCTGCCGCCGCCGTTTGTTGCGCCAGCCATGCCGTGTGGGCTACTGGCATGCCCTATCTACCCCCTCCCCCTGAGCCTCGCCCCTTCACTTGCTGCCTGTATCTTGCAGCAGCCCACCACGGTACCACCTGTGCATCAATCAGCATTCTCTGTTGTACCCTCTCAGTCCGGCGCGCCTGAGGCAAACGCACGGATTACCCTAAACCTTACCTTCCGTCCTGACTTTCTTTACATTGCCCAACCGCCCTTCCCACCCTCCTGTGATGCAGCGTTGGCACTCTCTCCGTGTACCGCCGCTTTGTGTCAATCTTTCTAGTTTTCTGCCTGTTAAACCCGCACCTAAGCCGGCACGTCTTTTTTTTCCTGGCGACATTTGTTGCCTGAAGGATTCGTGCATGTTCTTATATTTCAAGGTGCGAAGACGTAGGATTCCCTGATTTGCGCCGGCCTATGTGCTGGCTGCAGCAGTGGATAGCGAGCCTTGTCTGACGGTTAGCCTCGCGTTTGTGGTGTTTCCGTCCTTACTGTGCTCGAACATTTAAGCTCGTTTGGGAACTACTTTTTGTTCCTTGGCAAAATATAAACCGAAATACTTTCGGCCTATTGGCCGTAATTTTGCAATTCGTAAAGTGTCACCGCTTGTGTACCTCCATTTGCCAGCAGTCGTACCGGAGTTTGGATTTGGAAAGATGGCTGATTTCACGGGCTACGAAACGTTCCGGTATGTAGGCACGCACTGAAACAGGCAACCACCATCCATAGAAATGGCTCAGAACTCCATGCACTTGCAGCCCAACAATGACCAGGGAAGAGGTGTTTGAATGGTTTCAGGCCAGATTGAATCGCGCGCCAGAAGCGTTTGATATCTATAAAGTTGGTTGCACTCCACACCACAACAATGAAGGATATCAACCCGATTTTAAATAGGTTGCAAAAGAGTTTTATCAACTTGGTGCATATTCGAGAGCGTTGCTGTGTCTACAACACTACGTAACTATTTTCAACCAAACCAAAAGAGGTTAACGACCTGCACGTCTCAGGTTCTTCTGCCGGGAGCAACCCTTCATGGACGGCACCTCCTAGCGTATTGCTATCTCAACGTCGGTCAGATGGAAAGGGCCCTGCGCGAGTTCAAAAAGTGCGTGAAAGGTAAGGTGTCGTCGTAGTACTTGCCTTACCTCAGTGGCATCCGATGACGCTTCACTTTTCGCCCTTCCCTTCCCCCCTTCCTTGCTGTGTTTGTGTTTGCAGAAGGGTACCACGACGACTGGCAGCTGGTGGTGGAGCTGACCATGGAGGTTGCACAGGCAATGAAAGACTCAGCCTGAGCCCGATACCCCTCCCTTTCCTCTCTCCTTCCCCAATACGCCGACCCTCCCCCAGCCTCCTCCCCCTCTCAAATTGAATGACAACGACAGGCATATCCAACCTTGTCAGAAGAACAATCATGTCGCCTGCGCCGGCTGCGGCTGCGCAACTACAACCGTTGCCGTCACCCCCAAAACCGTCTTTGAAGCCACTCAGCCACTGCCTGAAGGCCCTGGCTGCTCCGCACGCTTCTGACCACGACCGGTTGGCAGCCCTGGCTCTGCTGCCGCGCCTGCTGGACCCGCTCGACGAGCGTGCCGTGCGACTGACCTTTGCCCGGCTCGACTTCGGCTTCCTGGACAGGCTGTTCAACGCCCCCTTAGTCCCCGCCGACGGTTAGTGCGTACTTCCACAATTTTGTTTCTGCTGGCGCGCTTTAATACCAACTGCGGTGTCATCCGTTCTGCTAGATGACAGCGGTTCCGCTGCATACAATGCACTTCTCTCTGCTGCAACGGCCCTGATGCTTTGCTTCTGCCGCTTCCCCGACCTCTGCGAATCGCCCGACATCATTCGCCGAGTGCCGTTACTTGCCACCCTTCTTGGCCGAACGTTAGTTGGACGCATCCGTGGCTTGGACTATGTTCTGAATACTGAACTTAGGCATGATGAAGATATAACATCTGCAATCATACAGTGCTTCAAATTAATATGCGAATCCACGGAGCAACTGAACGTGATTTTACAACAAGATGTGATTGCTGCACTGTGCACCGTCGTGGATAATGCAGCCTCGCTCGACAGCGATACTGTACCCGTTGGTCCAGCTTTGCAATCTTGTGATACTTTGCAAGTTATTGTGATTCGCAGCTGCGACACCCTCGCGGAGCCATTTGCAAACGAAGTACCTCGAATCAAAGTGTTACGGAGCATGCTTTCCGCAGCCATACCCAGAGTTATCCAATCGGCGGCGAGCGCAATGTGCGCCAAGACTATTGAGCTGCGTATTCAAGGCCTTCGCATCCTACCCCTTATTTTGAATGTGATTGATGACATGAAAGTCAGCGAACTGCAGAGGGTTGTCGGTTGGTCTGATAACGTAAGAAGTGGTCTTTCCGGTTTGTTGTCAAGCAAACTTCGTAAGTTCGGAAATGCGCCTCCCAAGCGACTAATATCCTATCTAGCTGAAGAGGAGCGGAATGCAGCTTTGATTTCGGCCGCCTTGACGATATCAATTGAGGGTCCAGGTTGGATTCTATCTCCATGCGAACTACCGGGCCTATCGGGAGCTCAATTCGCTGCATTGTTAATACACCTTGCTTGCGCCGAAGTCCGAGTGCGTCTCGACGCAGACGCTATTACAACCAATGCCGTCATCGAGGCGAGCACATCTGGTATCATAGAGGAGATTTCAGGACCTAAAACTTCTACCGATACTGTCCTTGTCGCTTGCCTTCGGATATTGGAAAGTTCGATTCAAATGTTGGCCGAAATTGCAGATGACAGTGTTCGCCCAGCGGGACCGTCGTTACTACAGGCCGATGTCCTTCTGTCTATCCGAGGTGCAATTGGCGAAGCCTTTGATGCAGTCATGGCGAACTTGGCGGATCGATGTGCTGCAGTCACT
Source organism: Cladochytrium tenue (assembly GCA_026954515.1). Classification (NCBI taxonomy): domain Eukaryota; kingdom Fungi; phylum Chytridiomycota; class Chytridiomycetes; order Cladochytriales; family Cladochytriaceae; genus Cladochytrium; species Cladochytrium tenue. Next base: position 4,291 of record JADGKE010006444.1, read on the forward strand.
GCGGCATCAGGAGCATTAAAAGCGTTCAATGCGAATCATGACACCAATGGAGTCGAAGCCAATGGCACCGGTTTGATGCTAGATTCGGTCGCCACGTCGGGTGTACGGGCGATTGCCGCCTGGCTCACCGAAGACTCGGATGCTGCAGAGAGTCAGAATACTCGAGCGTTTATTCCCGTTCTTGTTCAGTATTGGAGAATTTTGTAAGTACATTTTCTCCTCCAATTTGTTGTCTCGGGAACTAAATCTGCTTGCCCAATTTAATTGCAGCTCGCAAAATGCAGAATCGGAAATGCTCGATGTTCTTGCACCTTGTCTCGAAGCACTTTCAACAGACAAGGGGGTTGCAGAAATCCTTATTGAAAGTGGAGGCCTTGCCCCAATCGTCGACGTGCTGGAACTCGGCACCACTGCAGCCGGCTGTGCTGTGGTCATTCTTCCAGCGACACACCTCGCACTCTTACGTGCACTTTTGAATGTGCTTGTGCACGACGCCTCTCTCGTTGTCGTCACCGACTCCTCGACTGTCGCACGCATCCCACTCATTGTATCCGCTGATATTGGCAACAGCACCCATCTCCAAGACCCAGGTGCGTGGGCACTCGCCGCCACCGCATCTGCTTCGGTATCGCTGGCTGTAAGGGCTCTGGCGACCAAGCCCCATTACACTGCCGATGCGGGGCCCCTAAAGTCGGCCCTGAAACTCCTGGCCGCTAGTCTCCAGCAACCAAGCACTGTGCCATGGGATATGGTCGCAGACCTTTTGTCACTTTCCGCTGATGGTAGGTTACTTCTTTGCATATCTTTATCTCGTGGCACTAATGTATCCTTGTAACAGCCCTGGCCGAAGCGGCTCAGTCCAGCCCTTCCGTTGCTTCTCACTTTAAGTCCTCCGGGGTTATGCGGATATTGTCAGGGTTTACCAATCCACCGCCGGGCTGTGCCATAGACAGTGTGTCACTTCGTCGCCTTATCAGCTCAATATAATTTGCTGCCACAGTGCTTTTGTAACCACTGTTTATTCTGAGAGAAAAGGGAGGCGAAGGACAATGGAGGCACGTTCAACAGAGCAGAGGCGCTTGAAGAGTAGGGAGAAAGAGGCAAGAGGTGATAAATGGCGTAGCGTTGTTCAAGATACCACGGGAGGGGTTCAAATAGGACAACGAACTGCACTAAGCCGCCTTCCAGGCCGCGTAAGTTTGCGCCACAGCGGCAATAGACCCACAGATGCCAACTGCGACATCAGGAAGCGGCGACGACGGCAGCGACCAGTGAATGGTCAGCGGGAAGTAGGCCGTATTGATCAGAGCGTTCAACAGCAGCGAGTCCATCTCCTTGGCGATAGTGCGGTGCTCTGTGCGGAGAACCTCGCGGTCCTCGCCGCGGCGTGCGCGGGCTACCAGATCGGTAGAGCGCGCAGCGAGTATCTTGGCCTCTTGCTGCAGCTGAAGGAAGTAGAGCATAACCTAAATATCGTGGAGCAAACAGAACGCTTTAGTTACAAGCGGAAAGCAAAGCGACGGTTGTGATCCAATCGCTGAGGCTCACATAGGCGGCCCAGAAGCGGCAGCTCCACATGCCGACGGCATTGACGGTCTGCTCAGATAGCCGAAGGACCTTGTGGGACGCGAGCCAGTAGATGTGCTCGAGCGGGTAGTACATCAGGTTCGCGGCGTTCTGAAGGCGGTAGAGCAGGCGGAGGTACGGCGTCGGCGGCGGGTTCGCCTCCGAGTGCAGAATCCACTGCACGAGCGCGGGGATGCCGTTGTAGCGGAGCATGACGCGGAAGTTGGCAACAGGCGAGTACAGGTTGGCCAGCCGCTCCGCCAGCGGCGAGTCAGCGCGCGAACGACGCAGGCGCCAGATCAGCAGCTTGGTGAAATACTGCGCCAGCTGAGAGGCGAAAGAAGGTTAGCCCGCAACCCGGACAAAGTATCATGTGCCCGTCGTTGGGGGAAACGGTGTGCGCTCACCATGAAGACCTTGTCGGTACCCCGCGTCGTGCTTAAGAACCTGCATAGCTGGAAGATAGTGCGCTTTCAGTGAGCGAATTAAACTAATACTGGACCGATCAATCGAGTGGAACTGCATGTGCGCTAATGACCTTATCCAGGGCCGGGCTCGGGCGCAGGGCTACGGTTGTTGGCGCCATGATGTAGGTGGTAGGCGGGTCACGAGGCAACCCAAAAATAGCCGAACGTTGAAAAAAACAACACCAACCGGTTCCACTTGGGCAACACCTTTCAAGACGACACGTAAAAGGGGTTAAGTGCAGCAGAAGTTACCCGACCCTTGCAAACCCCAAAAAAAGAATGCCCCATCAGATTCATCGAATCAAGAACGTTTTTTTTCAGTTGGTGTGAGAGAGGCACCTATTTTTACGATATCATACTGGATTTTTACACACGTCAAAAAATTGGTGGGAATGTTGCAGCCAAGGGTGTTAACGAGCGTGCTCGGCCAAGTTAACAGCGGTGGCATCCGTACCACAATGTTCGTAATCTTCTCTCTATCAGCACTCTAGATAAAGGCCTCTTCCACTTGTTACCCGCGCTACTTCTACCACTCCTGAATTGTTGGTTCGCGGGCATCGGATGCTGCCACGTTTATGCTTGATCCGCATGCTATGTGCGCTGAACTTCGCATAGGCTACTGAATCCAGACGGAAGCCTCGTTGGCTACTCTGGAGGAACCGACCGCGATGCGAAGGCCTTTGCTGCCATTGCCAGCAACATCTGGGTCGCATACGAGCGCCACACTGGCGAAGGCCTTGCTGCAGTAAGGCGGCGAACTGCGTCAGCCGATCCTGCCAGCGCTGCCCCTAGGCAACACGCTCCGCAAGCGGCTATCCAGGGATCGACGCAGCTGCGCGGTCCTGCTGGGGTTCGGGCCGGGCTTGCTTCCGGACATACAGCTGGTGCCGCGGCTGAGTTGCAGAGGGATTCAGATACAGTGGATGGCCTCCAAAGCGTTATTGTGCAGTGCGAAGTATGGACGGACTGTTTTTTTGGCTCGTGTTTCCAGCCAACTCCTGATGCGTTACGCAGGAAGGGAAAATGTCCATCACGTTCGCAAGGAACATGCTCTTGTGTTTGGTCGCGAACAACGATGTAGAGTTCGGCATACTCAAATGCAAGGTAATTTGCAGGTGTGCTGCCAGCCTTCTTTTAAGCGTGCTGTTTGCAGACCATGGCTCTGAAGGCATACTTGCAGCATGCCTTGGAAACATTATAAATCTCGGAGTTGCGGAAGGAATTTTGTTATCCCCCTTACCCGCCACACCAATTCATCTGCCCTATCTCTTTCATATTTAAAAAATATCATTTTGCTCACGCAATCGCAAGATGGACGTTGGCTCGCATTGTGCATTCTGCGGACGCTTAGATCTGCTTCCCTTTGCCTGTGCGAAGTGCAACAAGGGATTGTGCAAAGACCACCGGTTTGCCCACACGGGGCCGGTCGGATGCTCGGCGACGATCGATCGTGAGGGAGAGGAAGTGGACTACGCCACCGCTCCAGCTCCCGACGTGGCCGACGGGAAGGCTGCCAGCGGCGGGGCAGGATCCGAAAAGAAACCCGCGTGTCCAATACCTGGCTGCCAGTCGCGCCCAGGTGACGGCATAGAGTGTCCCGAGTGCAACAACTACCACTGCCTCAGGTTTGTTAACAGCCTGATGTTACTTGCATGACGCAGTTTCGATCCCATCGGTGTTATGGTTTAGACATCGCAGCCCTTTGGATCACGCGTGCGAAGGTGGACGCATTGCACAGTCCGCGCGAGAGGAACGGAAGCAGCATATTCAGGAGTTCGTCAATAAGAGCTTGCAAGTTGGAAATGCACAAAAATCCGCTTTGACACCTACGACCCAAGCAAAGAAGGCTTCTTCACCAGCTATTGAGTTGATGAAATTAAAGCAGAAAGCAAAGGTTTTCTTTCAGTTTGGGTCGTAAACTAACGGGCTTCAGGGTGATGAGTCAATTCCGCGCGAATCGAGAATATATTTAACGGTTTTTTTGCCCGAGGAGGTGCAAACAGCCTCAAGGGAGCTGCCTTTGTTTTTCCACAAGGTTCTCATTACGCTAAATATGCCATATATTTACTTTGTTTGATTGCGCTGACAGGACTGGCCAGCGGGGAAGGTCATCGATAAGGTTGCGCTTATTGCACGTATTTCCAACGTAAACAACACAGACCAACAAGCTCACGTGAGGCTTTTTTTCTTTCTATGAACTCTCTGTTGACCAGAACTTGGTCTCGTCAGCAATGCAATACTTTTTTCTTTCGTTGAACCCACATTTCTAGTCACTCACACTTGCTGTTCTATACTAGAAACTCGTTCTCCTCGCGGCGGATGGACAACAGCTGGAGGCAAGCCATTCTCTTTGGAACCTCTCTCAAAGTGGAATAGTTGCCAACGGCTCTCGTGTGTTTCTTCAGCGTGCTGGTTCGTGAGGTTCTCCCGAATAATATATTGTCATACCTTCAACTCAAGTGATTAGTCAGCCTGAGTCAAGCATAAAGAACTTGTCATCGAAATGGTGAAGAAGCGACCTGGAGGGCTGGCGGCTTCTGCATCTTCTACGGCCGCTTTGACGAAGCGCACCCGTTCGAGTCATAACGACGGAAATAGCAGTACCAACGATGCTGCCACTCAAGGCAAAGGCTCTGCTGCCGAAGAGCCGACCGACACTGTGGCAGTGGCAGTCACTGGAGACGGCTCCGACGAGCTGGGAGAACTGAAGGAGCTTTTCGAAAGCGCACTCGACAAATTAGGTGCATTTTAATGGCATGGCTTGCCGTCACTGTTTTTTCGAATAGTTCTGACAACCTTGGTTAGAAAATGAGGAGGAAGATGGCGCCTCGCTCCTACGCGCAGTTATTCACGAGAGTGACCGTATCCTCAGGATGTATCACGAAGATGCCAAACAGGGTCCTGACGCTGGCGGGGACGGCGGCATTCCTACTGCACTTATGCCGGATTTCCACTACATTTACGCATCTGCCCTATTTCGTCTGGGCATGGTTGCCGCCGAGGAAGCCGCCGAAGGTGACCAAACAAGTGTTTATGTGGAGCACTTGAATGCTGCGGTCGACCGTTATGAGCGCGGCTTGGAATTATTGAAGAAGGCTCCCTCAAAGGGTGCCGAGTGGAAATTTTCAGAGGCGATTGGGCGAACGCTGTTAGAAAAGGTATGAGTAACTTGGTCCAATAACTTATAAATAAATTACATTTCCCTTAAGGCAAAAGCACTCGCCAGAGCTCAATTGCAATCAGCCGATGTTGCAGAGAGCGGAAGGCTGCACCTTTTATCAGCATTCGATTCGCTCCTGGTAAATGTTAAAGAGCAGCCAGGCGATGAAGTCTTGGGAGAGTGCTGCTCAATTGCCAACCTGGCATTTGGCTACTCTGAGCTAATTGAAGACCTTGCGACCCACAAGCCCTGGGCTGCACTGGTTGTGCAACTTTATGAGCGGGTATTGAAGGGTAGGCAATCTTTGGCTGTTCAAGTTACCAAATTTTATTTAGTGGACTCAAAAAATATTGCCGCGCTGAAAGGTCTTGGTCAGTCATACATAACGACGGCAAACTTGCATCTGGTCAGCCTGTGTGCTGTCATACTTTTAGTTGTTAACGGTTGCAAAGGATGCTGCTGATGCTGGAGAATCTGTCGAAAAGGGGGCTTTGGAAGGCCTTGTTGACAAAGGTAAAGCCGGTCAATCGCATCACAATAAGTAATGCGACTAGCCATCGACACGTTGAGTAAGGCCGAGCACCTAGCCAATGAACAGGAATCCGTTGATGAGAAGCTACTCTGCTTGGTAAGCATACAAGCTCAGATAAATCGGTGGTTGAATATTATATATAGCTTGGGGAGGCCTACGTGAACAAGGCGAACATACTGGATGAATTGGATCAGAAGGCTGACGCGGACGGATTCTACCAGAAAGCTGTATCATGTTTTCGCAAGGTTGAACAAATCGACCCTTCTGCGCTGCCCGAACAGTTTGATTCATTTATGCGGGAGTGGGAGTCCGATTGTAATTAGGAAGGCTTGCGAGTCGGCCTGTGACATGCTGCAAAAATACGTGACTTTCGCCTGACACTTAGCGAGGAAATTGTAAAGTGTAATAAGGTTTCAGCGACTGCGTCATCTTTATTGGTGGTTTAAACCAACGTCAGGTCAACAAGGTCAAACGCCCCCCTTGTCTGTCCTTCAAGGCGCTTGGACAGTGCCTTCGTCCTTCGAACCTCGTCCTCCTTCGCCAACCGATCGGCAACCGCCATCACGTACTTCCAGCGCCCAAGCCCATCCAGCCCCATGTACCTCTTGCCGTCGATGGCGGCAGCGATTTGTTCGCGCACATGTGACCTGCTGCCGAAGCCGATGGGGTCGCCAGCCAGCTCGCCGTCGCTTCGCTGGGAGTTCTCAACATCCTCCCGACGCTCGGCGATCCAAATCACCCGACGTTGCCGTGCAAGGTCGTATGTGAAAGTCACCCATCCAGGTCGCGTTGCGTAGAGCGTGTGGTCGCGCCCGACAGCCACCCCTGGCCCGGCATGCCACTTGGTCCCGCGTTGCCGCACCACGATCTGACCGGGGTGGTCAACCCTCGTTCCGCCGCCAAGCTTGACACCAAGGAACTTGGGGTTGGATGTCCGACCGTTCGAAGACGAGCCGCCAGACTTCTTTGTCGCATTTCGAGATTGCTGATAAAGTACTACAGCGGTGCTGGCAATATACGAGGGCGGCGTTGCTGTCCTTGTCGCGACGGCAAGAAGGGGCCGAAGCCCGACAGCGGATAGCATGACTGACAAGCAAACAGTAAAACGCACCCCCAAGAAAATTTCAGCTCTGTTCATCATTCTCTTCACCCACAACACAGACGCCACTCACAATGGCGATGAATCAACAGGAACAGACGGCTCAGCGGCAGCCATAAGCTTCGCATTAGACAGGACTTGTAAAACCTCCCGAAGGTTAGATCTCCACCCTTCAAGCTTTGTACTGAGAAGGGACCAGTGCTGTTCACTGAAAACACGGTATGTAGACCGGCTGAGAGAAGCAATTAAAGACGAGGAATTGGTTTCGCATAAAATACCTCACTATTACGGCCCTCTTCAATTGGTTCATTTTCCCATCAATCAAGCCGGCCCGAATACCATCGATTATCCACATTTCAACATCAGTTTCCGGAATGTTCAAAGATTCAGCTACGGCGGAGTACGGCATCTCGCCATCGACAAACTGCGACGCAAGTGTCGCCAGTGTGAGAAGCCGAATCTTTATCGAGATTGCATCCATTTCAGCTTCATCGTTGGCAAGCTTGGAGTCTCTGAGGAACAATGGGTTTTTGTCGACAAACGCCCGATATTGCGAATATGTCTTATCAACAAAGATATTCAACAACTCGAATAACTTCGGGTCGACCTTCTTAATCGACTGGACCGGAGCCAGACGAAAGAGGTCCTCGAAATTTAACACGGACGGAAGCTTGATAGCCGTCTTAATAATCGATATAGCGACCTCCCGAACCGCCGGACTTTCTGCATCCGCCGGGCTAACGGATGCCAGGTATCGAAGGCCAAACTGAAAGGCCAAGTTCTCACTAGAATTAAAATTCAATAAAATATTGATGAGCGCAATACCAACTGTTCAGTGGACTTCACAAGGTTCTCGCTTAACAGAAGGTATATCCTCTGCTTCTGTGGGGTTGTTAAGCCCCAAGACTTCATCATTGGCTCCAACTGGCTAAGCGTGGGAACCACGAGGTCAAGCTCGTCAGAAGCGCCGGCCAGCTTCACGATAGCCTCAAAAACACGAGGACGGTTTGGGCCTTTTGGCAACAGGCTGTTAAAGAAATTCGACAGTCTAGAGAGGCGCGTACGTTATGGATCAAACTCACGCAAAAACTACTAACACTTTAAGCCTCAAATGAGGAGAAACCCCATCATTAGACAAAGCTGCAATTATAGAGGGGGTAATGGCAGTCTGCAGCGTTTTAGGTTTTGCTTGCACGACGATCGCGATTAGAAGGTTGAAAACACGCTCAAAATCTGCGAGGAGGTGTTAATATAGCTAATATAATCTTTCCTACTAATACCATTTGGCTCGATCTTTGCGGCGAGGGTTGAAGCATGGAAGGCTAGCTTTGAGCAGATTTCATCGACCTTGGCTTCGTCGTCCCTTTCCAAAAGCTCCTGAATATGAGCTAAAAAAGGGCCCTTTTCAGGCTCCTCTCCCTGCAGACTTCCAATAAGATCCGCCAGCCGGGTAACCTAGGTAGCTTCAGCCATGACACTTTTATTTTGCAAAATACCTCATCAGCGGCATAGAAAGCAACGGCAACCATGTCGTTATCTTTCTTTCCTTCGAGGACGATTGACAAGGAAATTATTTGTGCCACACGGCAGTTTCTTCACATCATTCAGCAAGTACCACTCCACACAGGTTGATTATCGATCGCCGTTAAGGAGCGGGTTTGCATATCGATGCAAAATAGGTTATGACGACGTCGGCACATTCCAAGGTTGATGCCACCATGAGCTCTGTCGCCACGAGCGAGCCACTGGTTTCGAGTGAGGCCTTGAGAAGGTTGACTGAGGCGGTCGATCCTTTCGAACGACTCGACCAAGACGTGGAGACCTTGCTAAAGGATTTAGTGGACACGTTTGTCCAAGAAACTGCAAGAACGGCAGTCATGCTGGCAAGTCACAGGGGGTCTGAAGGATTGGAGCTCGCGGATGCACGTCTTAGTCTCAGTGGGTATTTGGATGTCACTCGTGCGCATTCATATTCTAATATCATTATCTCCCCATTGTTTATTATCTCTCCATAACATTGAAAGAAAAATATTGGGACATCGTCCTTCCCGGCTTTGGTGAAGAGCCGGACTCTGTCGTGTCTGCTAGAAAACGGATACCCACCAAGTCTCACCAAAGTCGCACTTCGATTGTACATACAGCAATAGCTGAAGAGGCTGTTGCTCGGGGCGGCGCCCGTAGACGTGGCCGTAAAAGACAAAAGTGAAGCAAACAGCAGCAAATGTATTGCTTATATTTGCTTAATTTCCGAAAATACAAGTCAAGGAAATCGAATTGGTGTGGGAGTGATCCTGGTTGTTTCAGCTTTGGCAGTTGATCAAACAGAATACCGGAGCGATTACTCGGAAGCGACAAAATGAAAAATCCTATGATCGCGATCGTTTCCCTTGCGTTCGTCTTGAGCGTTGGCATACTTCTAACGATCCTTTCTTGTGCGCTATATAGGTAGGTTCAAGCGTTTGTTGTTGCTTTTACTTATAATGTGGAACTTAGCAATTGGCTTCCTTTGCTCGTTGTTTTAACCTACGTATTGGCGCCGATCCCAAACTGGGTCACAAAGCGTTTTCATATGGGATCTGATTTCTTTTCTGATGATACAAGGTCTGCCATCGACCCCTAATCCCAACTTACAATTTCTTTAGGGGTGTTATGGAGACAGGTTATTTCATCACTAGCATCTTTGTAGTATCTGGATTCGGTAAGGTTACTCTGTGTTAGGTATTACGTCTAATGTACCACAAGCCATTCCGTTTGTTCTAGCCCACTCAAGCTTGGTACAATTTAATTATTCCAGTCACTATTCTAATGTTTCCCAGATTGCCGTGCCGGCAATGTATTTGTCCCTAATCGGCGGCTTGCTCATTTATGGAACCATTTTGGGATACCTGCATTTCTTCGTTACGGTGGAGGAAGGTTCATTTTAAACTGCCGGAAATGATCACACCCTTTTGTTTTTTCGATCTTTTAATATTTGCCCCGGTTGGAAAATTGAATAAATACTCCTTGTCAATAGACGTCCGGTTTAGTGCACATACCTCGGATTGGATCTTGTTCGGACAAAAAACATTGCCATGTTCAAGAAGTCCAGGATCGTGGAGGGTTCAGAGGCGGATGCTGGGTCAACGGCACCGTCACAGTACCCTTATACGCTGAATGCGTACATATCCCCTCCACGTAATGAAATCACAGTCGATGAGTTTGAAATTTGGGCACTTGACCGCTTGCGAGTGCTGAAAGCTATCGAAAACTCGGCAATCCGCAACCGATCGCAAGAAGAAACAATACGACACTTTCGAACTGTTGCCGATAAGCACCTTCCTCTGACAACAAATACTCATGTCCGCGCTGCTGGGGAAGACCGCTTGTATGAGGAACGCAAGAAAGACCACTGCTCGCACTACATTCTTCGCCTCGCTTACTGCCGGTCGGAAGAAAACAGGTCTTGGTTTTTGCGTTACGAAACTGCTCTTTTCCGACTACGACTCGAAGCCGAGGCACCTATCGATCGTGATTCGTTTATTAAATCTCACAGCCTTGATGCCGACGCGGAATTAGTTTCGTCGTCGGATCTGCGTGCCTTGCTTCCGGATTTGAGGGCTGTGCACCCTCCCGAAGTCATCGAGCATGGTCGATTTTACCGCGTCCCTTTCGACAAAGTGCATACTTTGGTATCCAAGCGAGCGGCTGTTCTGGCAGGCGGCTTTGCCATTGTACCTGAGTCCGAAAGACCTGTCCTGATCGTTTCGGCATTTTACGATCGTCTTTCACAAGCCCTGGAAGCTACTTCCCGATCAATGCCGAGAATGGAAGAGGATGATCGACTTATTCCTGTTCTGGACTCCATTGCGCGTCAGCTTGCGGCTCGCGATTATGATAATTCGGCGTCTCGTGGCAATTCGGCCCAAATCCGTGCTGCAGAAGTTGATCGGCTTGCCAAGGAAGGGCATTTCCCGCCTTGCATGTTGAATTTGCAGACGAACCTTCTTTCGAATTCGCACTTGAAGCACTTCGGTCGGTTGCAGTATTCTCTCTTCCTCAAGGGAGTCGGGTTGCCCTTGGAGGAGGCACTGATATACTGGCGAAAATCGTTCTCCAAACTTTCGGATGACGCATTTAACAAAGCCTATGCATACAACATTCGATTTAATTACGGTCGAGAGGGCTCTCGCAAAGATTACGCGCCGTATTCTTGCCAAAGGATCATCACCACCAATCCTCCTGGGCCCGGTGACCATCATGGATGCCCGTTCCGCCACGGCTCTCAAGATTCTGTTCGTTCCTTGTGCTCGCGGATGGGCGTGTCGGACGCTCAGCTTGGTGAGGTTGGGGTTTTGATGAAGGATGGGCACTACCAGATTGCGTGCACACGCGTTTTCGAAATTGCGCGACTGCCGTCGATCAGGAAGGCGCGTGCACCAGGCAACACGTTGGCTGCACCGGTCGAGCCTGCTGTTGATGTGATAGAACATCCAAACCAATGGTTCGATCTAAGCTACAGGACTACTGTTAGTAACAACTCCGGGGCGCCTCCTGTCGCATCTGATGATTCTACGCAAGATGGCGGAGACGGGACTCTTATTGGTCGTTAGCACTTTTATATCATCTTTTGCGTGTGTTAGTCTCTTTTTTTCTTCATTCTTCACTTTCCTGCCCCGATTCATCTCTACTTTGGAATCACTTCGACAGTGCTGCGAGAATTTAGTCTTCGGTGGTAGTGAAATGTGTGTTTGTGTGGGGTGGGGTAAAATACATTTTGTCTTAACAGACATCAGTGCGCCCAGGATCTCTCCAACAACATAGGCACATCAGCCACCGTAGATTTTAGTAGTCGAATGATAAGAGTAATCTCTCAAAAGCGTAGAGTGGGTCACAGACTATCTGCTTGCTCTGGCATGAGCAGCTCGCTGTCCAATCCAAATCCTTTCTTACCCCATTTTGTGGATCGAATCTGCATAACTGGATTTTCTTTGGTCACCAGTGAATCACTTCGCACCCCGTGAGTGATTCACCTCTACACCTTCCAAGAATGTCATTTCATCCTTCCCCTCCTCTTGATTCTACCAATCCTTATTTATAATAAAAATAAAGTTTACGGGAAGAAAACTTGATGAGATGCTCGCGCAGAGAACCAATGTATAGGAGTGATGCAAAATGCGAAGCCAACTGATGAGCGACCTTTAACAAAGCTAATCATTGTTTGGCTATTGTTGTGACTGGAGGTAACTTCATTGTTGTAGTCGGCTGTTTGATGAGTTCTGTTGTTCTTTCCGCAGACTCAGCAGAATTCTTTGCCTAAAGGTATTAATTTAGAAAGAATTGCTAATTAATCACTTATTAGTACATAATGCTGCTTGTTATTCAGAGATCTTAGGTGTGTAATGTCACTGTCCAAAGGTCAGACGTATATGCAGGCGAAACTTCACCTACAGTATTAAGGATTGGTTTTCCGTCATGGATTTAATACTATCAGCGCGGAAGGTTTTTGAATTTGTTTCTACTGTGGCCCGAAGGATGTTGACTTGGTCCTTCAGAGCAGCATGCTGCCGGCAATATTCGCGATTGGTGTCAGAATCTGAAGTGGCGGTATTTGATTTGTTCCCCTTAAGCATGTACTTCTGATGAAGTTCATGAACACATTTCTGTAATATGCACAAATAATAATTACGGAGATGATCCAAAGTAATTACATACTCTTAGAATAAATGGTTCTTGGATGTATCGCATTGAGTCTTCTAAATCAGTTCTAAACCCCTTGTTGAAATAATTTGACTCGTGATATTTCTGATGCTCCTTAGAATAGCGGTATCGAGCGCGCTGTAATTTCTCTTTCAGGGAAGATATTTCTTCCTCAAAAAGTCGTTTCTGCTTGCTGAGAATCTCAAGCTCAACATTGACACTCTTCAATAATTGTTTAGATACTGTGTGAAACAACACCACCGACCTTACCTTAATTTGGTCTGTCATTTTGCATATTTCATTCTCCCGAGGTTCCACTTGTTGCTTGAGTTCCTTTATTCTGTAATCCAAAACGAACTTAAACTTCTCTAGTTCTTGATTTTTCTTCTTTAATTCGTAGACCCTGCGTTCTTTATCCTGAATGAGTTCGTCTCGCTCAGCCATCTAGAATACAATTAATGGCAAGCCCGGTAATTTCGCGGAAAATACCCACATCTTTTTTAAATCCAGTAATTTCTTTCTCCAAGGACGAAATCACAGCACGTAACTTCCTTTCATTTTCTTTCAGGACGACTATCTCCGCTTTGTTGTCGTCAATATCTTTGTTCAAGGAGTTGAATTTTTTTCGCATCAGCCCATTTTCTCCTTTCAGCCTTGCACTTTCTTCTCGCTCTGTCCGAACTTTTTTCTCGTAACGGCCGCGGACAAGGCCAACTTCCGTATCAATATCGTTATCATTTTGTTTTGACATTTCTTCAAACTCTTCAACTTGCTGTTGTAGATCATTTTGCAGCTGAATGTAACATGAGATATCTCAAGGTGATGTTGAGGAATAACCTTTTGGAACTCAATTGCTTTCAAATGCACCCGGGCTTCAGCGTCAGCCTGCATTTCCGCAAGTTGATTGTCGCTACTTTCTTCAAATTGTTTCATATTCCTCTCCCATCCATCTTGTTTGCTTGAAGAAAGCTTTTGAAGCGCCTGTAGTTTCTCATATTCTTCCATAAGCCGTTGATTATTCTTTGATTCAACATTCTGCAGTGGTGTTATTCAGTAATAATATCCAAAAAGTAAAGGTGGCATTACATGAAGCTCATTTGTATGCTTCAATTTTAACGCCTGAAGTTCTTCTTCATGTTTCACCTCTTCTTTTTCCTTCTCGGTTCTTAAGACTGATGTTGATATTTTTAGCGCCTCGATTTCTTGCGAGTATCTTTCAGTTAATTCTTTCAGCTTTTCGTTAAAATTCATGTCCTTAAGCCTGAGTTGATATTCATGCTCCAATTTTTGCTCCTCTATACTTCGAATCAACTCACTCATGAGAACAGTTTTCTCCTCCAAGTCTGATTTAGTTATTAAGCCCTGTTTGAAAATAGTCATAAAACTCAGTAACACAAACAAAAAATGGTCTCATGACCTCATCTGCAAATTTTGTAATTTTCATACGCTCCCTATTCAATAAGCGTTCCTCTTTGTCAGCAATCTTATACATAAACAAGCATCCATCTTCGGAAACACTAAACAAATATTGATCATCAAATGAAATTTTAAATTTCGTTATTGGACTACGATGGGCTTGATGCTCCTGATAATCATCTGCGATCCCCGTGAATGGAAACTTTAACGCCCTCACTTGGCCATATATTGTGCCTTCAAAAAATAAGGTGGCGTATTACAATACAATTAATCAATACCTGCAAACATCATCCGTCCTGAGTTGGAAATTGCTAAATGCGTCAGAAGCACACCAGTTTCTGCTTGTTTAGTGACAACTGAATCGGAAATTTCCTGTCAAACTTTGGTCAAATATGCAAATATCATTATTAGTACCTTGATTGTCTTATCAGAACCAACTGCATATATCAAAGCTCCATCTGGCGTACAAATTGCAGACGTGTAACTACAACTTTTAAGAATATGCTCGGTCTCCCTCTTGCAGTTTCTTGACAGCCAGGAATAAACTGCACCATCGGTACCAGAAGAAATTATCACTCTGTCATCAGGTGACCAGAAAACTGATTTGACTCTCCCATTATGACCTTTAAGGTTACCAATAATATCAAAAGTCCACGTTGAGATAATTTGGACGTTATTTCCAGAAGCTGCAGCAAATAGATGTCCACCATTGGAGAAAACGCACTTTGGCGCTTTAGATCAAGTATGGGATCGGTTGGCACATACCTCTCTACATCCACGTATGCTCAGCTCTTTGAACAGACGAAGGTCGTCAACCAATACATTATACAATCGTAGTTTATCACTGAAACCAATAAGAAGATACAATCCGGAGGGATGAAGAGAGACTGAATATGGATCCTCAGGGAAAAACTTGATCAACTCGCAAACCCCAGTTTCGTAATTCCAAACTCGTATAGAGCGATCACTTCCGCATGTTACAGCAAGAGGCTTTCTACAACAAGTATCAAGGCCAGTAATCGGGCCGTAATGAAAAGGTTGAAGGAGAGGTTCAAACTTTATTTCTTCGTCCTAAAATAAAATTAGCTGAATAAACCACTGAGTAGCCACCTTAACCAGCTCAGACCATGCCGCCGTTACTTTGAAGAGTCTGCAATTTTCCATCTGAAGTATTAAACTGCCTTCTGACCCACTAAGCGCCACGGATCGAACAGCAGTATCGGCTTCAGGTGATGCTAAACTCCTGAGAACTCTAAATTCCTCTTTTTTCGTCTCTGAATCAACAAGGCGCTCCAGTATTTCAACTGCACCCGATTTTAGAGAAACCAGAAGCCCTCTTGACATATTTAAAACAAAAGTTATCGGCGTCGGCTTCAGTTCTTGCCCAACCGAGCATTGAAAGGTTTTTTCACCTCCTGTATACACTATAACACAGCCATCTTTAGTTCCAACTGCTAATCTGTCACTCATTAACCACGCATGGCAAGTGAATTCTCTGCCAATTTCTTTCACCGAAATTGCGGGTTTAAGGGAGCCTTCAAAATAGCGAACGACTTGCAAACAAGCGCTAGTTAGGATGCTAACTTGACATCTATCAGAGGGACCAATTGCTATTTGAATTATGGATGGTGTGGATTGAGCATATTGAGCCCTGTCGCCCTTAAGTAACGTTTTCGGCGTATTCCCAGAAGTCTCGGCAGGCTGTAAGTGAGATGGTACGTTGACGTCCACACAGACTGTTGCGAGCAGCCTTCCTTTTTCCCAGGAGAAAAAGTGAAGAATAAAATCCGGATATCCCAATTGAGCCGCGAGATATCTCCCATCGGAAGAGAATGCTAAACAAATAAACTCCTGGATATTGAACCTCTAAATTTATATCACCAGAGAAAACAACCCACCTTTGATGAACCCTGAATGTCGGGCAATGCAGACAACGCCCGCCTCTTTCGGAAGCTATGAAGGTCATAGATAACAACTGTCGGCTTGAAACCTTTCTCGGCAACAGCAAACACATGCCGATCAGGAGAAACCGTAATTGCTGTTATCGCCTCGACTTTCTCTGAGCACGGGATAAACTTTTGGCTTCCCTGATCCACGTCGGCCACTTACGCCAATAATCTTTTGTCAAACAGCGAAAATATCAGTCAGGGCCTACCGATTGCATTGCACCCAGCTGGGAAAATAATCGTGCTTTCATCCACGTAAAATACGTTTTCGGGCGAGGCGGTGGGAGATATACCAAACACGCGGCTTGACGAGTAATCAGGTTCGTGATGTTGGCCATTAAACCGTACCTATGGGAGAGGGATGCGGTGGACATATTGTCCGAGCCGGACAATTTTGGGTTTTAATGCCTTGTCATCATGAGCATGGTGGGGCCGAAGCTCAAGTCAAGCCCTGCAACCCGAGCAATTCCAGCTCCGAGGGATATTCTCGATGACCGCAATCGAATTCTACTTTGGACGGAGCCAGCAAATTAACGCTTTCGAGGCCCTGTGGTGCACCGGCGGGTTTTCATTTGCCGTTCAGTAAAAATGGGCTCAAGGGTGCTGAGGCGGTCATCTTTTTATTTATAATTCCTTCGCCATTTTCGTTGCCGCAGCTGCCTCATAGTCTTTCATGATATTCGCATCGTAAGGATGGTCGGCATCCGCAAAGACGAAAAGCCGCTCATACTGTATCTTCCGTAAAATATTTTTAGGCATTGTTCCCCATACTGCCTTTTTCAGGGGCTTGGAGCGTATTTTAGAACGTGGTTAAGTGCCGAAATACCCACAATAGTCGGATGGCGGTCAATCAACTCATTAAAAGACTGGGTCTTGAGGCCACCTGGCCAACCAGAGTGAGAGTAGTATGTCTTATTCGTGCTCTTGTTTCCGGTCACTGCAACGTGTCGTGCATTTATCACAACAACGTAATCACCGCAATCCACTTCCAAATCGTTAGGGAAGCTAATCTACCATTATGCATACCAGAAGGATGGTATATTGGTTTATATTTTCCACGAAGGGCGAGTGATATTCGTGTCGCGAGCTTCCCTAAGACCTTGTCCCTGGCATCGACCAGATGCCATACCCGGCCATAAGCCAGGCCTGTGTCAAGCCGACCATACATCACGATCTGCTTTGACAAGGAAATAATTCTCTTTCCCACCATACCCAAAAAAAATAATATTAAGTCCACGACAGGTCATAAAATCCACCTATGTGCGAGCATATCTCTAGCGCGGGCCCTAATCAAAAAAATAAGCACAGGAAGGAAAATATACATTCACCTCTTCCTTTCATCAAGTTCGAGCATTGGAAGAATAAAAGCAGCAATCTCCTTGGCCGTACCGGCAGAAAAGTGATACTTGTCTTCCAAAACCTCCGACAGAGGCCAGAAATTTAGCTTTTTTATGCGAAGCTTCCCGCTGCTGTCAAAGAAATCTCTGGAATATTTTCCGCCCGTAACAAGATGCTTAGGAATTTGGCCAAGAAGCTCGACAATCTGCGCAAGGTGGTCTATGAAATGTAAATAACACTAAACACAATTTAGACAAATACCATCGTCCTTTGAGAACGAAGCACCACTTTTAGGCTCAAAAAGAAATTCGCCAGTAAGTAATTCAAAAACTATGCAGCCCATGCTCCACATGTCTGCACTTGAGTCGTAGCCAGCACCAAGGATGACTTCTGGAGCGCGGTATTGGCGTGTCTGAATGTCGTCGGTGTAATGCTTGTTCAAATAGCAAGCATTTCCAAGATCGGCTATCTTTACAAGGACTTCGTCACCGGCAACTGAAGATAATTTCTGCTTGTCCTCATCTTGAAATGTGTCAGTTATCACAAGACGACAGGTGCTTACCATAAGTAGGCGGTGTTGTTGGTCGTGGCTCTGATCTACATATTTTTGCAGGCCGGCCACTTTCCGTTGGGGAGGGGACCGAACGTTTATGTCTGTGGACGGTCGGTGGGCTCTCCTGCTGCATTGAAATAAGAGAGCTGTAGGGTGCCGTCAAAAGAATATTCTAGGAACATTATGAGTGATAAATAAAGCTAAAGGATAGAACCTCGGGTTTTAAATCAGTATGAATAATACCACAAATGGAGTGCAAATAGTCTAAGCCCCTGAGCGTATCTCGGGCTATTTTCTTGACCAATTCAACAGGAATGCCTTTATGCTTATAAAGTCTGATGAGGGTCAAAAGATTTGGTCCCATAACTTCAAAAACCATAACAGTATCTGGCCTTCATATAAATCAGGCGTCACAGAAGATATCAAACCTACGAGAGCCGTTTGGGCCGTTGTGCATGAACCAATCGTATAGGTCCATGACGTACTTTCGGAAAGGGTGGTCCGGATCAGCGTCTTTTGTCCGGTTCAAAAGTTTGATCTCGTCCATTGCCGTCTCCGTATACTTGTTTTCAGACTTAACAACCTTTAAGGCAACCAATCGGCCGATTTTAGTGTCTTCAGCCAACCAGACTGTCGAGAAATGGCCCCAGCCGAGTTTCTTGATCACCGAATATCGATTGCGGTTAAATCGCTCCCCAACACACACGGGATGATATCCCCCTATATCACTACATTAAAACATTACCAAATTGTATCCAAACCTTTGCGGTAATCGGCCTCGTCCTCCTGCTCTTCGTCTTGGAAAGGAGCAATGCCGAGTTCGAACGACTGCCGCATCCTCGAACAAGATCACCAATCCTCGACCGCCTTGTCAAACGTATGTTTGTCACTTCACAGCGTGTATTGTTAACCGTGCAAAAAATATGATGGGACACCAAAGAACATAAACACAACACCCAACAAATTGAAAAGAAGACACAACATAGAAAGCGAGCAGACAATAAAAAGCTTCTCATGCGTGGGGTCACAATGAAGAGCCATCCACGGGTTACTTGCGACTAAGGCCGATATTCTCCCATTCGGGAATGGGATATCCAACAACCGTTCCATCATTCCACGGTCCAACATCACTGTGTGCACATCCTCCGGGACAGTTGCAAGAGCCACCATACTCGACGGGCAAATTCGACGGATCAACCACTTCGAAAAGTACCTTGTGGTAGTGGGAGCCAAGTACCGATATCTTCGCCACCGTATTATCATCAAGCATACCCTTGACGATGGACCAGATGGTCGTAAAGAGCGCAGGTGCATTAATGATGATCATGCGACCCATGGTTTCAGGATAGTAGTCTTGCGC
>JADGKE010006445.1:0-23117 GCA_026954515.1 Cladochytrium tenue
CCCCCTCTACCTCCCCAATCTTCTTCATTACTCCCATCTGTTGTGGATCTTTGCAACGGACCAATATATGCCCCACCTCGTACAACCGAATGACTTCTGCTACCTCTTGTCAAGAATTTATATGCCGTCCTCACCCCTTTCCGGCACGCAGGCGTCCTTGGCTTTGGCTGCGGCCTCAGGGATCACACCCCGGGTGTCCACGGCGGCAGCTGCACCAGCTGCGACCTTTTCCCGCTCGGCAGCAGCTGCACCGGCCCGCTTTGCGCCCGCCTCATTGTATTCGCGCCGTCTCCACTCTCCTGCAGCAGGCTCGGCCTCTCCTTTCTTCACGTACATGTCCTCCTCGCCCTCAGCCCGTGCCGTCATGGTCGCGTCCCATCTGTCCGCTGCATCGATCCACGCGTCGTCAGCATCGTCGGCGACTGCCTCGGGCGCTGCGACACCTGCGTCGCCCCCGCAGCCGCCGCAGCCCCCCGTACTGGCCAGGAGGGTCCAAAACCTCCGCGTATTCATTCTAAACCGGCCGTCAGCCCTGAACGCCCTCAGCACGGAGATGGTCCAGCTGATGACGCCGCAGCTGAAGGTCTGGCCGACCTCCCTTCGTTTCTCAGTCACTCTTTCCGTTTCCACCTCCGGCAAGATTTCGCCAATCTGCCGTTTCGTGCCCTGCTGGTTTCAGCCGAATGACGTCATACCATGTATTTCTAACCCTTTTATATCAGGCTTGGAATGAGTCGGACCTTTGCAAAGTGATTTTGCTCATGGCAGCCTCCGGATCGCGTGCCTTTTGTGCCGGAGGCGATGTCAAGGACATCGTTCTCAAGGCCAAGACAAGGCGCGCTGAGGAGGTCGCTGCGGCTCTGAAGTTCTTCGAGCAGGAGTACCAGCTCAATCACCTGATCGGCACGCTAAAGAAGCCGTTCATCAGCTTGATGGATGGAATAACCAGTTTAGTACTCCTCCTTTTTTGAGGAGGTTCGTTATTTTTACCTTTCCCTACATGTAGTGGGCGGCGGAGTTGGACTTTCTGTTCATGCTCCGTTCCGCATTGTAACTGAAAATACGGTCTTCGCCATGGTAAGGACACAAGCCATGAAAATATGACCTTATATATTTTTTTAGCCGGAATCCGGAATCGGGTTGTTCCCGGATGTCGGCGGAAGTTTCTTCTTGCCGCGGCTTGACGGCGAGCTTGGAACGTACCTTGGATTGACTGGTCACAGGCTCAAAGCCACCGAAGTACTGTAAGTGTATATTGGGGGTCTAGCAACAGCCAATTTTATTTGATTTGTACAGGTTTGCTGGGATTGGAACCCACTACATTCCTGCGCACAGGATCCCAATGCTTATCACTCGTTTGTCTGAAGTTGAGACTGATGACCCCGAGGCCATTAACGCAATCCTTGAGGAGTATGTCGGTGAGAACGACTCTGCCCTATTTTAAGCTTCGTCGAATGAGCCGTGACACAATCTTGCAGGTGACGTTGGTCCAGAAGAGTGGCAAACCTGGTCCCTTGGCGGGGAGGTTGCGGATGCAATCAATCGATGCTTTAAGTTTGATCGCCTCGAGGAAATTGTGGAAGCATTAAAGAAGGAGGCAAGTAAATTGCAAGCAATTTATGCATGCGTCATCTAATTAATTGTTCCAGGACTCGGATTGGTCCAAGAAGACACTTGCCACTCTAAGTGCAATGTCTCCGACTAGCTTAAAGGTGTAGTTCCATTGTCGCATGATTTTATGCTCATTCAAAATTGATTAGGTAACACTTCAGCAATTGCGGGAAGGCCGCCGGCTGGATTTTGCAGAATGTTTTAAGATGGAATATGATTTGACGAAGCAATTCCTCGTAAGTGGAATGGTTTTCCGTGTGTTTTACTCATCTTCTGTATTCAATTCTTCCACCAAATCCACTCGGGCAACAAGCGAACTCCTGATTTCCTAGAAGGTGTCACGGCAAAGCTGATTGAGAAACGTGACCCCATTTGGAACCCTTCTTGGGAGAATATGAGCTACCTTACTCCGACGCTTGTCAAGGACGCCTTTTTCAAACGCGGTCCTTCTTTGGAATTTTCCAACGGAGGCGACGCTCGTTATCCAGCCGAGAACCTTTCTTTCCAGACCAACTCTACTTACTTTGAGTACCCTCACCACACCATGTCGGGACTACCTACCGATAGGGAAATCGAAGCTCTGTTGGCCGGCAGGCTGAGGACGAAGGCCACTGGAAACGTCTCGACCCCCGACCAAATTGTTGACGCGTAAGTCAGCATGCTATTTCACGGAATGTACTTGGAGAACCTTTTAGACTCACTTGGAATATCTGACATTATTTTGCTCCTGGTCTGTTCCACACTTAACAGCTTTCTCACACACTGGGGAAATTATGACAGTTCTCTCGTCTTCCAAATAGGACAGACGGACGTTCCAGGCAGGAAGAAGGCCATCACTATGGATGGCCGAGGCAAGGGAAAGAGCGGGCTTAGGGAAAAGGTCCTTGCCTACTTATCTCGAGGCAAGGCTCTTTAAGGTTTATTGTGTCGGGCTTGAGAGTTTCTGGTGGGCCAATGCCCAAAGATCGAATCTCAATAAAGAATGAACCTCAGGGATATTCGATTTCCGCCGACAATTTTTTAGCGGCACTCATCCCGCTCGTCCGCACGAAGATGCCCCAGATCGACGAGTACAAGAAGAACATGTAAGAGTGGTAAACGTTTCGCCCCGATTAGCCTGCTCACTCCAGTGTGTAGAGGATTTCAAGGAGGCCTCAGTTTCCTGATCAGTAGTATAACAGGACCTGGTTAGCCGCTGTATGCCTTAAAAAACCGACTCATCAATTCAATGCAGGGATGTTGGTTATACCGTCACTATTCCAACAAGCTGGATGGCTCTTGTGAGTGAATTGCCTGTCATTAACCTGCGGATATTAAGCATCCTTGTTCTTTTGGTGGCCTCGGCCCTCTGTATCGTTCCAGCCCCATCTTGATCTTCGCTCTGGTATCAGTTCTGGCCGGAATGAGTTGCCTATTCCTCATCGAAGCCATGACATACTTCCCCGGAAACCGAAACTTTGAGGTTGGTTTTAATGCAAATCTAGGTCTTCTATAGGCTTAATCATCCCTGAAATAGCGAAACGTGGAACTGACGGTCCTGGTTCACCACTTTTATGGCAAGGGATGGTACTACGTTATGCACCTCGTACTGTAAGTATAATCTCCATATCGTGCTTCCATTGAGCTTATGGATGTTCAAATCTGACTTTCGTTTACTACAGCTATATTTCCCTGCAGTCGTTCAACATTGCGTCAATAGTATCGGCGGTTCAGGTAGTGTAAAACTTGAAATTCCTCACGCCAGCGAGACTAAAGCGCGACGGATCGCCGTGAATATCCGCAATTCAGAGCTTCGACACCTTTATTATAACTTTATTCGGGCAAACCTGTGGCTTTGGACTTGGCCCTATTTCTGGACTCTACTGTGTATCGAGCGCGACTCAATCGAACTCGCCTTTCGGGGACAACTATATGCTAATCACAGCTGGAGGGATGGTAAACCTTTGTGTGCACTCTAGCTGAAATAACAATGAGGGCTTATAGCTTTTTGGAGGGCTGATTGTTCCACTCATGTCTCTTAATATTGACGACAACATGATATTTCAATGGAGTAAGCCAGTTTGCGGTCATCCTTTTCACCCTCCCCCTTCTATTGGATTATCTTCTCACCTATCTTCATCCTTGACTGCTAGTTTCGATGCTATATCTTGTCGTCATTGTTTTCTTGATCATTGTCTGCTCAATTGGGGGTGGTCTTACACCTTCCAGTATGCCAGCAGTCGGATCGGCCTTTTTGTCCTCTCCAACAGCCGTCATCGGACAGGTTCTTTTCAACTTCACTTTGGCTAACACGATTCCGTCGTGGGTGAATACAACGGTGAGACTCGGGCCTCGTTCATGCTCCCTCTTACTGCCTTTAAACACCAACACAGCATCCGCGTGTCAATATATCCAAGTGTATTTGGGCATCTGTTATTGTAGCCTCAATCATGTATTGTCTGACCGGGATTTTCGGTAAAAGTGCATCGGTGTGTTTGTTGGACTGAACGATGTGGTAAGGTGCACTCGGATTCGATCTATCGGGGAGCTCCAACTTCCTGTCGGAAATGGCGCTAGAGCTTTCTGGGACCAGTTATTACGGAATCGTACAATTTATTGCACTTACCTATCCCATACTGTAAGCCACTTTCTTTTTCTTAGCGCAGCTGATTTTTATTGTTGCAGCGTCCTAATGACATCGATCCCGGTCTCGTTTATTATTGTCAAGCTGAATTTGATCACGTCTCGTCTCTGCTCCAGAGGTATTTAATCAACCGCTTCATTACAAACCAATATTTATGCTGCTTAGACTGGGCGACCTTCTGGGGATCTATTGTACCGTTCGTCGTTTGCATACCTTTCCAAACAGGAAATGCTATCAATTATTTTTCTATTTGGACAAGTCTAATATTTCAGTCTCTGTGCAACTTCGTGGCACCGTTCCTTATTTTTATTTTCCTTGACAAAAGAAACTTGAGTAAGGAAAGCCTTCCCTATGAATCATATATTAACTTGCCTGGCAGTAATGCAACAATCGGTCATCGACGAGTTGGAGAATATCGATCTCGACGGGGGCATAAAAAAAAGGGTCCAGGACGATGATGACGACTTTGATTATGTATGCTGTATCATATCTTGAGCCTTTCCCTAAAGTCTTCTAGGTCTACCACCTGCCGCACGCGGATCTCTCCAGGCTTGGACCGAATCGCTACAATCCTTTTGCAAACTTGGTTGAAGCGCCACATCCATCTGGTCTAGGAATAGGAAGGAATGCATCCAAGATCGGTGACTCGGAGCCCACTTCTTCCGGCGGTGGCTTGCCAGTTATCAGTGTCGGAGTTCCCAATATCAGCACGTCAGTATCATCCCTATCAATGCAATCGGGAGTACAACGGACGCGCAACCGCGCACTGTTGGGTAATGCCGATGACGCCGCAAGTTCGGCAGTCCGGCGACGTCATATTGTTGCCGGTAAAGGCGGCGGCAGTCATGTCAGTTTGGTTACGGACGGAGGAAGCATGATAGGGAGCAGCAACGTTAATATCAACTTTCCCCGCCAAAGCGGGATAGCTCCAAACATTAGCAGCGTGAACCTGCAAAACCCGGCTGGCATGGTAGGGGGAACTATGGGGCGACGTTCAAGTAAGCAGCTGCTTCCCGGAGGCACATTGAGCCCGATCGCCACGACTGGTCACTTGGGAGGCAGTCTTGTGATTGGTAGCGGATCTTTCCCTGGAGTGGGCACAGGCGGCGCAGCTTCATTTGCAGCCCTGCGCAACGACGACGCCCGCCTCGAGGCGGTGGCGCCGATGGTCGTGCGCGGAGTCAGCAACGTCAGCAACAACTACGTCATGGCCACCCAAAACGCAAGCGACCTCCCCGGCTTTCAGAAGCGCTCGTCCATCTCCTCCATGAGCCAGAGGCGCATGAGCAGCTCTGTGAGTGGCAGAAACCGCCGGGTGTTCCCGACCGGCAAGGACGGCTCTATCCTGGCAGGCACCGGCGGGGACAACAGCATCACTGGTGACTCGTTCGACTTCATAGCCGTCGGAGACTCCAATAGCGCGAGGCCCGACGTCGACGGGTTCATTCTCGAAGGCGATATGCTCCAGAACCAAGCTAGCGAAGCGCCAGCCTTCAAGGCGCTCCCTTCTTGGATTACTCGACGCGTCTCGTCAAAGACAGTCGCTATTGTGTGCTTTGTTCTGACTCTTCTTTTGACGATTGCTGTGGTGGTCTATGACTTTGTTTTGATTGGTCTTGGGCAGTACAGTATCGGTAGTTAATGTTGACTACAGATGGTTACGTTTTTGGCACTATTACTAGTTACACATCCAATAAACCTACACCTTAACGTCACTGGTCTCCACTGGAACCAGAGGGAGAATCATATAACAGTATTATCGAAACTCTATATCTATTCTTGGGCATTTTCAAGCACAAGAAACAGGGGAATCAAAATCCATTTTCCGCCATGTGATCGATGACGGCAAGGTCGATTTCGTCTAATTCTCCTTCTCTTAAAAGCGGCCGCCTGGACTCGAGGGGCGGAATTAACCTCGCACCGCGGCGGGCTGCCATGTAGTAGAGCTTCGCATACGCCTTCAGGTACTTGCGTAGAACAGCCCAAGAGGTCCACCTCTTGGCGTAGTACCGAATCTTGGGGTACTTAGCCAGGATCTCCATCAGGTTCTTGCGCGACAGGAGGTGGATAGTCACAGTGGTCAGGGCGCGGCACTCGTTAGATTTGACCTTTTCTCGCAGAACGGACCGGCCAAAGACTTGTCCGCTGCAGGGATGATCGTGTAAATACACCAAAAAGGAGGTAATCTCAGCATTTTCCATTCAGATGCTCAATAGGAAGGAAGAAATATCAAAACCCTGCTTACGTGGTAAATACAACGCCTTCAATGGCACAAACGCCTCTTTCAATAAAGTAGATACCCTCGTAGCCTTCGGTGAAGATGTGGCTATTTGCAGCGAACGACTTGATTTCGATGGTGCGACAGAGTTCTTGCATAAGATACGGCTCGCGCTCAATGAAAATCTCGAGGAAGGGCACTTGGGCAATAAAATCGATGAAGATCTCCATCGTGATGAACCCGTGCAGCTGTGTCGGTAGGTCTTTCAACATTCCCGAATAACCTTGTGTCGCCTCGAGTGCGTAGTGCTCCGACAAGTACTCATACACCTTCAGCTTGAGCCTGAAGTCGAGCTTCAGGCGATCGATCATCTCGAGGTACTGATCAACGACTATGTCGTGCGACCGTTGAACCTTGGTGCTCATGGCGAGCACGTCGGACAGCACCGCTATTCCATAGACAGCGTTCATGTAGGCCAGGAAGTTTGCGAAAAAAGCGAAACCATATTCCCTGGTGTTTGTTGGGGCTAGAATTTCGTTTGTTGGGCCAACCAGGCTGATAGTCGCCGAGCTCCAGTAGAGCGCCGCAAAATAGATTTCCAACACGCCAATTGAATCCAAAGTGCTGTTTCTTGCAGTTGCGTAAATATCTGTCCACCCAGCAGTGTCATATGTAGCGTCATTCTTGTCGGCAGAAAGTCGGTAGCCACAGGCTATCCAATGAATCAGAAAGATAATCATTACCGCGTACTGTGCATTAAAGCAGAGTGATATTTAGCTATAGAAATATAACAAGAATCACGTACCTGCACAAGCTGAAGTGTGGCATACCGTAGGTTCATATATACTTGCCACTGTTTCAGTTTTCTGCTTGCGCGGAGAACTCGTAGGAGTTTCAACAGCCGAGTCAGTCGGAGAAACCGCAGCAACCGCAACTGGCCGAGGTTGTTTGAGCCGGATCCAGAAGAACCCGACGAGTTGTTCAAAAATCCCAGGTAGTCAAACGGAATCACTGACATAAGGTCGATGAAAAACCACGTCCGGAGGTATCTTAATGCGATTATCTGCCCGTTGCGGACCACCTGGCCGGTTTGGTTGTCACGATACGGAGTCCTCATTTGAACAAACATATCCACGGCGAAAACAATATCAATCAGTAGATTAATAAGAAAAAGAAAGTCGACATTTAGGCTTGATGTTAAAAAACTAAATGATTGAATCAGTATTTTAAGTCACCGGAGTGAATTATTGAAGCTTACGCCGTTTCGAAGGGAGTTACAGAGGCCGTAAAGATAAGCAGGAACAAAGCCAGAGCATCCCACTGCCGCACAAACTTTGACCCTGGGTCAAATATCGGCAAGAAAGTCTCTTCTTCCATCACGACACGATAGCTGTGAAGCGTCTCCTTATGGTCCACTAGGTAGTTTGGCAGCATGGAGTCGACATCCTTCGTTATCCTCCACTTCCACTTCTTTCCAATGATGACTTTTTGAAGAAAGTGTCCTTCGGGGACTTCCATATCGGCCATCTCTTCCGGTGGCACGAGAATATCCAGGAAGTACACTATCTTCTCATATGTTGTGATCGGTGGTCGCTCCACCCTCTGCTTTTTGACTGGTCCTTGGGGGGCCTCCATGATGATTGCCGACTTCTCAATCGTAGCACCGGCAGGCCGGTATTCAGCCTTGTCGGCTGCCATGGCTTAAAAGCTCGTCCCGTTACGTCCTCCCGAGTGTGGCCGCGCCCTTCAGCTGGGCGTTCGAGGTCAACGACGCCCCCCACGAGCACCGCTGGGCCACCTTCAACTGCTGGTTTGACAATTTCCCTTCCAGAATCTGTCACCAGACTACGGCCAAAAAAGGCAGCCGCCGTTCTTAATCATTCGAAAACAGCAAGGAGGGCAAAAGCACTATACAACAACGCGACGGGGTAAGCCACGAGCATACGTTGCTCGCTCATAGACAACACGGTCACAAACATTAACGAGGCGGAGTATGTGCACCAGAGCACTGAAAGCGACGACAACACCATGACAAGAATTTTGTTCCTAAATGGGCCCGGGTGTGTTAGCCTTGGTGTAGGCTACGGCAGCTTTGAGGCTTACCAGACAAGCATGGAGAGAAAGCTAAGTATCACCATCGGCAGCAAACAGTAGCCCAAAACACTCGCCGTCCGGTATCCGTCGATGCCCGACTCGCTCATGAGGTTCAAAATCGCGTACATGGACAAGCATCCCAACGTCGCAATGCCGTAAATGTATCCAAAGTGGAGTTTGCCGGCCTATTGCACAAAATGGTGGTCAATTATTTCGAAGCTCGTACTATCTTGCACTCCTTACTAGTAGAAGAAAGCCACCAAAGAGGAAGCAAAATATGATAGGGCCTGCAAGGTCTGCGTCATCCATAATATTCTTGTCGATAAACCCGAACGGATTTAAGACAGCCAAAGCCTGGGCAAGTCCCGCAAGCGTTAGAAACCTTCGCTACATCTCTAGACCCCACCTTTCCCTTAATGTGTGAAAAGTTGATTCCCAGTTCTGTAATGATGAGAAGTAGGAAGGATCAACATAAGATCGCCACCGCACGAATACTTTGCCGCACGTCGCTGGGCTTCGCCATGCGTATACGTCCAAGGCGAACGTACCCTCTAAAAGTGGCGGTTCGTCCGGATAGTCCCCAGTGCTAAGTGCAGCCGCCCAAGAAATAGTCGGAGCGAAAGAGGCGCCATATTGAGGCGGGGTAGGGAAGGACTGCGCGGAGCCCTGGAAAGAGTTGCGCGATGGATCGCCATAACTGTACGACTGGAACTGGAGCGCGTCAGGGCTCTCGAAGAGAACTGACATGTCGGAATATAAAATGTGATTAAATACATCACGACCGAGAGGGGAAAACAACCTTTTACACTGGAGCAGGGCTATGATTGGCCTTGATCAAGCGACATATTATGGATGATACCAAGTCCACATATGCTTTGAGTTCCTGTTTACCATCATCACCTCGCATATCAAGCGCTTTTTTTACCCTTACAGACACCAACCATATATGGGAGAATTACCATTACAACTTGGACAAAGCTAGGCATGGCTCCTTCGCGCTTCATCTTCTCCAACTCTTTTGTAACACTCGACGACCTCAACAGCAGAGGAGACCGCCGCGGCGCCACCGCAGCAGGCATAGAGCGCAGGTGCGTGCGGGCGGCCGGGCTGCCGGGTAGTGGCCCCATCGTGTGGGGCGGGTGTGTGTGGAGCAGGGTGGTGGGATGGTCGTTCTGTTTCGACGAGCACGCTGGATGTGTGGGGGGGTGATTTTGCACAGTGTGTTGTCATGATGAAAGGGCACACTTCGACCAATATGACAAGGACGGTACAGCAACACGGCCTTGTCCTGCTGTCGGCACGCAGGTGGGCTTCGCGCTTGGCCGGCTCCGACGGTAGCGGCGGCCGCAAGGACTCGGGCGTTCTCGACCGGCGCTACCAACTCATGAAGGACATGATGTACGCAAAAGTCACCCCGTCTGCCGCCTCCGGTGCTCGTCGCCCGCCGCCGGCCAAGCTGGAGGAGGAGGTTGTGGAGCGGACGTGGGCTCTGGTCAAGGAGCGCGAGGCCCAGGCCGTGCGGGACGATCTCCGCAGCAAGTACCGCTGCATGCGCGCGGCAATGGAGGAGCTCGAGAGGACCGACAGGAGGCTGTTCGTTGGTACTGGCGCCTTCGCCAAGAACGTGCGGACGGAGGAGTTGGTTTTGTTTCCAAGGACGCTGCGAGTTCCAACCGAGACGCCGCCGAAGGATGGATGGAAATAAGGGGCGAGGTGGGGGGGGGGGGATGAATTGTGTATGCATGTTTGCACTTGGTGGCTTCCCTAGGTGAAGCATAAATATTGCAACTTACTTGTTCAACCTCACCCTTGCCTTAACTAGCAGACAGAATGCTATGTTTGGCTGGAAGTCGGTGAATTTCATTGAGGAGTTCCATTATATACCCTGCTGTCCTAAACTTCGGGGAGGTGTTTGAAGTAGGATGATACGACCAATGACAGTAGCAACTGACGTACAAAAATAGAACTGACTCGCGCTGTCTTTCAATGTCGTGTTATCGGCTCAGAAAGTTTTGTAACACGGAAAACGGACCTTGCAAATGTTTTTTTTTGGATGGGAGCAAATAGGAGATTGTTGGTTTCTTACCCTTTCGTGTGGCATTCCGTCCTTGTTTCCTTCGAGGCCGTCATTATACCATTGTAGCTCTCTCCTCCACTCTGTTGAAGCCACAACTGTCTATGACAGTTTCGACAGATTTATGAAGCCCACCTCTTGCACACACAAAAACGCAGATGATTGGGAAAGCAAGGAGGGGGGAGGGAAGGGGTGGGATACATTAGCGGGATGCAGAAAACGAACGAATGATAACTGAAAAATACAATGACACGTGACATCTGAGCATCATAAAGCAGGAGGTTGATATATGGAGTAAAAGATGGCGTAAAAAGAGGCGACCCTCAAATAAGGGAGGCTTATAATAGGTACTGCAAGCAAGAGAAATCCACACTTAGACGATGTCATGAGCGGCCCTTGCGCCCACGACGCTGGCGTGGCGACCGAGCCCGCCGAGCGGCTGCGACCCAGGCGGCGGCGCTTGTACAGGTGCGGAAGCGGCGCCCTGGTCGCTTGCGAGCCTGCGCCGCAGAGCCGGCGAGTCCAGGTTCGGCGGAACAGATACTGCCGAGCCTGGCGACGACGAAGGCGACGGCAACGGCACGGTCAAGTGGCCCGGAATGTGGGCGGTCGAGGTTACGAAGCGCTTTGGGCGCGAGTGACTGGCAGGACGATTGGCAGTTGGGTCGATGTCGCCATGCGAACTCGACGACGGATCGTCGACGGTGATGATGTTCAAGCGGATCGAGCGCTCAAAGTCGAGCAGGTTCCGAACTCGCCGGACGTTCGAGTGCTTCCGGATCAGCTCTAATTCAGACGCGATTTTCGACGGCTGCCTTTTGTCGGACTCGGATTTTCGAATCACGTACGATCCGCGGTGCTCGATATAGTGGTCCTATAGTCGAGTTAAGAGGACGGGGAAGGTGGAGCAACAACAGCTTCCTACCTCACAGTACAGATACCCGTCAATCTCGGCAAAATTGTCCACACCGATAGGGCGTGAACATTCCTTGCACATGGAGTGCTCTTTATGCCAATAACGGCCAAGCAGGTTTACAGGCCGCCCGGTGATGGGAGCCTCGCACAACGCACACACGGGGAAATCCGGGTTAGCGGCCACCGGATCTTCCATTTCCCCATATGCAGTCGGGTCAAATATCTCGTCGTAAGTTGGGCTTGTTTGATCTCCAGCGTCAAGCGTTTCTGGTCCTTGCAGGTTGAACACTTCGGAGCTGGATTCTCCTAGTTCCGATGAGATGACAACCTCCTCTGGAACGGAGCTTGTTTGAGACTTTGACACCGTCATATCAATGAAAGGGGCTGGGGCTTTTGGCAGAGTTGGCTCAACTTCCAACTCTAAAGGGTCGGAAACACCAGGACGCGTGGTTATATCTTCGTCTTCGGTTTGCGCTATTATGGCATCGTCCAGGACGTTCTGTAGAGGACTGGAATTGGAGCGAGGCAGGCCGCGGAGCGAGGCGTGTGCCGGGCTATTTGCGCGGCTGGTTGTCTTCTTCAGGACAGATTTTGGAGGCGGTGCATCAGGAGCCGGAGGTTGTCGCCTTTGAAAGATGGTGAAATTCTCGTCAAGTGCTTGGAGCCGGGCAACTTGCACAGGGTTTAGCGTCGAACCGGTGTTTGTAGACGAAAGTGGTGGGGATGTGGAGTCTGAAGTCGAACTTGGTGAAGGGGAGAAGCCGCGATTCGGGCTGGGTGCGTAACTTGGAAAGCGATACGGTTCAGCTGGTATATGGCCGGGAAAGCCTTGGCGAGAAATAGAGTCCATTTGCATAGCGTCATCCGGTGCATCTATTGCCGTATTTCCTCTCGGTATAGGACTTCCAGATTGTTGGAAAGCCGTTACGCCACCAGGATGGATACCATCGTGGTTCCACTCGTACAATAAAGCGTTACTGGGGCCGGGTGAAAGGTGCCCGTATAAAGGTGCCCTCGGGATCGGAGACTTCCTATTTGCATCAGGGTTTAAATAACCACCGAGAGCTTCATAGGGAAGTCGGTGTCCCAATACACCGGGAATCACAACACCGGACGGAAGCACGGTCGGGGCATTCACGGATTGTATGAACATTCGGCTCGAGTCAGTGACGGCAGTGGACCATTGTGGTGAATAAACAGCTGAACATAAGTTAGTTTATGCTGGCCTCGCGCTGATTCGACTTAATCATACCTTCCGGGAAGACTGGTAGCAAAGAAAAGATCGTGTGTGAGTGGGACGAATGAAGATGCACTCTTCTTCTTACATTCATATCCAGATGGCGAGTCATACTGCTCGTCTGGCGAAACGGGGCCATTCGGATCCGCTGATGGAAAATACTCGGCATGTTGGTAAGCTCCCCCCGCTTGCCGCTCCCGATCCCTTTTGGTATACCCATTGTCATCAACCCTGCGGGCCTGTCCGCTTCCGGAAGTGGTTGGGGATGGCACTAATACCGGCCAGCGGTTCAGAAACAAAATGAGAATACGAAGGCAGAGTAGGATGGACGGAAAATCGTTACATCTTAATGGCTCTGAGATGGCCAGTGTTGCCGACGACGCAGTACGCAGTGTGAGTTCTCTTTCGCTCGGCTCATTGTGGGCCTTGTGCGTGGAAACTAAGGTCGGACAAAGGCAAGATCCAAGTCACGTCAACTAACTTCAGTTCGTTGATCCTCTCCGCGACCACCCACCCTCCACACTTTCTCCCCTATGCCTCGCACACCAGACCCCCTCCCCATCAACGACACATTTGCCACCGTTATCCTCAACCCATTGATCACAGGCAAGCGGTCGGCCCGAATCGGTAACGCACCACAGCATCCCATGTCCTCGACGGTCCTTGATCGGACTCTGACTCCGATATAAATTTATGCCAACCAAAAAAGAAAAACAAAAATAAAATAAACCAGAATCAAGCCGTCACGTCACGAAACAAATCCACCAGCAAGGGATCCGAGGCGATTCCCATCTCAACTTGCTTCGCGAGCACGAGAAGGTCCACTTGGCGGTCGGTCTCTAAGCGCGCACGCCCTATTGACACTAGACCGGTGGTCTCCAAGAGAGAGAGGATGTCGCAAAAATCGCCCCTTCCGACTGGTTGAAAGAGGCGGTGCTTCTGGCATAGGCTCGAGTACTGCTCGTAGAGCTGAACAAAGGAAGAAGCCAATTAATGAAAACTAGATGTATGTGTGCTCCATACTTTTCCTATCATCCTGCTCTCGTCTCGTTTTGGACGTGTGGTAGTCGGTGACGGCTTCCCCAATATTATCAAAAGCGCAACAAGTACTGCCTTTTGCTGTGCGCCAAGGGCAATTATGTTCTGAACTGGACCGGGTCCAGTGGCTTCTGAGCTAGCTCGCATTACGTGCTTTATGGAAATCTTGGGGATACCGTCGAGTGCCACAACTGGCGCCTCGTCTGGAGCAAAGAAGGCCAATAATGCTCAGGTAAGAAAATACTGACACAATACAAAGGGTCATCCTTACTCTCGGACTGAATATTACTTCGAAGTTCACGCTCGGCAGCCTCAATGCTTTGCCTGCACATGTCCAAGGCGAAACGAAGGTCGCCTGTCCCAGAGGCTTTCCGCGAGCAAAACTCGATCGCCGAAGGATTCATCAGCATCGGCACGCTCTCAGTGGCGTCTGCCACTTTCCGCCGCGTTGGCGTTCCTGCATCGAGCTGTTGCCGTACTTCGTCTTCGAAATCGGTCAACCGCGACTTTATTATGGACGCGATTTCTTTTGCTTCGTAGGCTGTAAATAGCAGTGCTTGAGGTGCGCCTGGATATACTTCAGCACCTGTGATATCAAGAGCGGAGATTACCCTTCATTGACACCAAACGGGGAAGATATCTCTCCATTAGGTCCAGCTGATTAGCTATGCCGATGACGATGAGTCTGGATTGAGGCATAGTGGGCCATTCAAATATTCTATATAAAACATTTCGATCCAGCGTTGCCAATTGATCGATTTCATCTAGAATAAGTAGGCTACCAGGAATTTCAGTTCGAGCGATCGATTGTAGCATGAGGACTTACTATAGGGGGTCGATTTGTCCTCTCTTTCTTTTCAAAGTCTTTGAGTTTTCATTTGCCACGAAGTAACTTTCCAAGCACCTGTGAGCCTCCAAATCGGATGAGCATTCGAAGCCATAACCCTGTAGAATGGCGGAGTAGATGGCCCGCGGTTCCGTAACGGTCATACAGTTCAAACTGAGACTCATCACATTGTTCTGATGGGGTTGAGTTTTCGTCCCATGATAAAAACAAGCGCACGCGAACCTTGGCAAGCTCCCCCAAAAGGCTCCTTCGCACCTCGTCGACCAGTGCTGTCTTTCCTGTGCCAGGGCAGCCCGACACATAAAGGGATCTCCCGCATCGAGACCACGGCTGACCTTCTGGAGCACCGCCTCGAAGAAACTCCTTCAACTTCGCCCGCTCACTGTCACGTCCCACCAATCGGCTTGGAGTACGTGACGTCTTGAACACGGACTTCGCCCGGCGAAGCACAGACGACGGCGTCACTGGGTCACCAGCCGGTCTACTGCGCTTCGCGTTCGGAGTCGATAGTGCCTCTGGACCCACCGGGGTGGGAGCGGCTCCATCAGATAAAGCTCCGGGTGGCGAGGGGCTTCTCCTCTTAGCAGGGCGGATTGCAGCGGCGGTGGCGGGATGGCGCGGCGGCGAGGCACGGGCAGGGGCCACAGTAACCGATCGTGCAACGGCGGTACGCTTCGGAGTCCGACAGCGACCAGCGGGGTTCGCGTCAGAGCCGTCGTCGGCGGCGGTGGTGGCGGTCTGGGCTTGGAGACGGCGGCTCCGGCGGGGTGTGGTCGCGACGGTCATGCTGGTGGTGCTGTCCGGTTGGCAGGGGTTTCGTCCGGATTCTGGTGTGGATTTGTCTGATGGGTGTTCTTCCCAAAATGCACCATTGAATCACCACGTGATCGTCGCCCAAATGTCCAGATTATGACGCAAAAATCCTGCGGACGGTGACGATAGATATTAAGTCGTGAAGACAGATTTGAAAGTCCTCAGTAAGGTGAAGATAGATTTATGTGAAGTTAAGAAGCGAAAGAATTCAAAGAAGTTGAAGAAGTTCTATAGTGATTAAAAATAAAAT
Organism: Cladochytrium tenue; assembly: GCA_026954515.1. Classification (NCBI taxonomy): domain Eukaryota; kingdom Fungi; phylum Chytridiomycota; class Chytridiomycetes; order Cladochytriales; family Cladochytriaceae; genus Cladochytrium; species Cladochytrium tenue. The sequence goes on from JADGKE010006445.1 coordinate 15,721, forward strand.
AAAATATAATCACTATTCCTTTTATTTCACTTTCGTCCCACTTTGCCATGGTTTCTCCATTATAATTCTACTATTTCTCAGTTACCTGGTTCCCTTTCAAAAAGCCATTTTAAGATTTGGGAATCAGGCAAGTCAATGGCCTACCTTATCATCTCCTTTACCACCTTCACCCAACTCTCACAACTCAAAACTTAAACACACACCACTCCTTCAGATTTTTCACAAAGTCCCTATCTTCCCCAAATCTCCATTGATTTCTCGACCTCCTCTTCTTTTCTTTCGCCAAATATCACTCAAACTGATTATTACCTCACCCTCTCATCGTGAATATTGGGCTTGCCCTTATTGACCAAGGAAAATGGTGTCGCAATGATGTATGACGCCGTTAAGCCTGCCGAAATCAGGCAGGTGGCAGCTGAGCCTTCGAGGACGCATGAAAAATCAAGCGGCACTGAAAAGAGCCCAGAACTACCTCGTGCGTGCTTAGCCTGCCGGCTGGGCTACTTGGTATTGAACATACCGACGTTTTCTTATATTTTTGCCCGTGCGTCCTTTCTCACTTCCTTTACTCACCAGACACTTCCGACACCACAGACACACCCACACTCACCACACACACACACACACACACTCTCTCTCTCTCTCTCTCTCTCTCGTTCTTTCCAAGCTCCAGCTCGGTAAAGTTATTTGGCAGCACCATTCCTTAATGGAATGCATCCATGCTTTCATCTATCTGCTGTGTAAGTTAATAGGGCGGAGGAATATGGCTCGACAAACAAATTTCTGGGCCAGTTTAGACGACTGAACCTAAATTTACACATGAATATCGACAAACCCACCCATTCAGATTTCAAATAGGTGTAGAGGAAGTTTGCCACATTGATTTCAAACCATACTCCTCCAATCCCAACCTCAAACCATTTCGAAGCATAGGCAACGGGGGACGCGTTGACAACCCATCCACAAAGTATAAATAGATGTACCCCATTAGCGCGTCCAGTATACGGTTAACCCGCCTTTTCGGTCACCTGTCTCATACATTCTTATCACATTCTCACTTCTCTCTGTTCCTAAAATGGCAACCACTACCAACTACCTTGTTACTGGCGCTGCACGGGGTATCGGCCGCGGCCTGGTCGCCTCCCTCGCTACCCGCCCGGATACCATCGTCGTCGCGACGGTGCGTGACACGGCGGCCGAGAACGCCCTCTCCTTGGCCGCACTACCGACGCACGCCTCGTCCCGAATTGTCGTCCTCAAGCTAGACTCATCCAACCCCAAGGCCGCTGCTGCAGATGGTGCTAAGGTGGTAGCCGACCTCATCGCGCAGCGGATCAACCACCTTGATGTCGTGATCGCCAACGCGGGCATTGCCAAGGCTGCGGGTCCGGCTGTCCAGGTATCGGCCGATGACGTTCTGGAGCACTTGTACGTGAACACGCTCGGTCCTCTGTTGCTGTTCCAGGCAGTCTGGCCGGACCTGTTGTCTAAGAGCGCCAAGCCGATCTTTGTGGGCGTATCGACACTGCTGGCAAGCATTGAGACCATGTATCCATTCCCGTTCACCGCCTATGGCGCGAGCAAAGCCGCTCTCAACTACATCTTGAAGAAGATTTCGCAGGAGAACGAAGGCCTCATTGCGTTCCCAATCCACCCTGGGTGAGTAAAACCTTTTTTCACCGCGGAAGTTACCTCTTACGACATTATATTTCAACGACTAGCTTGGTGCAAACTGACATGGGCAACGAGGGCGCACGTCAAGCTGGCTTGAAGGAAGCCCCGGAGACGCTCGAACAAAGTGTCACCGGTCTCTTGAAATCAGTTAAGCTTTCGCTTTTGTTTCACTCCGATTCTTATTGACACTTATACCAAAGATCGACGGTGCCGACAAGGAGACGTCCGGAAAGTTCCTTTCTTTTGATGGAAGCACACTCCCTTGGTGATAGTGGAGCACATTGGCAACTGAGTGGAACAAAAATACCTGCTCTCCCGACTGAGTTCCTTTCTTTCGACGCATGCTTTATCATTGGGTGCTTGGGAACTATGTTTGGCAACCAAATTGGTCAAAAACCTTCTTCTTCCTTGCGCGGCTTGAAAATAAAACAAGCATTCACACAGCGGTAGTTGACATCTTACGTTCGGTCTGGAGTTTATATTTTACTTTTGAACGCAAAATGACGGGAAAGCACAGTAAACCCCATTGTGTATCACAAATAAGAACGCCTACTCAACTGAAAGTGTGTCCGCTTTAAAATAAGTGCGGTGAAACATTTACCTACGGCAGTCTAAACTGCCACCGCCTTGACGACCACTACAATGCGCAACCCCCGCGGTCACCGCCGCGGAGGCGCTGCCACTGCAGCTGCAACCTCCGGCCCTGCAGCGGTTGGCATCAGTGTCACCAGCGACAGGTCAGCCACCCACTCCCGCTCATCATGCACCTCCTTCCGGCCCCAGGGCAGCTGGTGCCTGCGACCGCAGCGGCCAGGAGTGCTCTGCCTGCAATCGCAAATTTCACGAAGGCTAATGGTGAGCAAGGCGTCCTGCGTGTCGTTACGCTTCTTTTTAGGGAGCCGCGGGCGAAGCCAGTGAAGGATGTTGGAGTGGCGCAGGTCGACGTCGGCGGATATATTATCAGTCGGACTGTTTCATGCAGTCTTGTTCCTGCAGGTAGTCTTCGGCATTCCAATGGATTCCTGCCAAAAGCTTCCAGGTGGAACTAGAAATGGTGCTGTCGGGCTTAGGTTTGGGACACAGCAGGGACCCTTGCTTTCAACTAGGCTATGACTTTCTCTGATCGTGGACAAAATGGTGTGTGGTGGTCAACTCTCTAATTCTGGGTTGGCTTGCTTGTGGGCTTGTGGCAAGCCAACTGCCCCCAGTTTTGTCTTTCTGGCCTGTTATCAATCAGTGGATCCTGTCTGTCAGTCTGTCTTCCGGCCTATATGCTTATCTGTCTATCCTGCCAACACACACCAGTGCTAGCTAGTCTGCCTCCCTCGCTCTGTAATATACTCACACTCAAAGGACCTGTCCGACTGACAGGTCGCAAGGAAGGAAGGAAGGGGGGGCATGTGACACGTGTCACACATATACGCCACTGCATACACAGCCCAGCCATTTCTCAGCACCGCCCCACAGCACCACCACATCTCTTCCTGCCACCCTTACGACTTGGCGCCCGCTTTCCCTCGCCGCACTCCAATGTTCACACCTTCCTCTTCCGCAACCTCGGCGACGGCGGCTCCGTCCACCGAGATTGGGGCCTCGTCCACCGTCTCGGCTTCGTCGTACCGCACCGACGGTACCTGCTCTGGGGACCTCTGCCTGCCAAGCTCCGTAGTCGACGCCGTCGGTTCTGTCGGGGACGTCACGCGCTGGTCCTCTAGCCCTGGTACGTGCGCCTGTCATTCTCATCAGCCGTCCCCCTCCTCCTTTTCATCCCGCTTCTCTGTCACGGTTGATTTTCATATCATGGGAACCGGTCTGGCGTGAAGGCTTTCTTTTGCCTGTTGGCATTGGTGACTGCCTGTCCCGCATGAAATCTGACGACGTACCTCCCAGAATACACAAAAGGTTCCAACTGCTCTTCACAATGGTCAGTTATATCTCGCATTTGATCCAGTCCCAAGCAATTTACCTTTGAATCCCGTTTTCGAATCTTGAATGCGCTCAGGTTGAACTTCAATTTTGCTGGGTCAGCCGCTTTGAGTCATGTGAGAGTCACCCCAACCCTCCACTTTAGTTTTTCCAGCCGCCCTTTAGAACCTGAGAACAGCACTGATGTTTGTGCTCTATGCAGGCTACAATCGAGTACGGAGAGTTTTCATTTAACTTTGATGGTGCCGTATCCATAAGCTTGCCAATTCTTTTACCCCTATTTTCACACACTAACGCTCCTTGGTCACCACAACCGTCCTCGCCCCTCCCTACTCATCGCGAATGCACGGTCCACGTGCAGGCGGATCGAGCCTGTGTCCCAATGTTTCTGTTGCGACGTCGGGCGCGAGCGGCGCGACCTTCCAGGCGCTGACATACGAGACTGACTATGTGTGCACGCGTGCACAGCTCAGCGACGCGTCCAACGCGGTCCGCCTCGACGCATACTCGTTCTGGCAGAACTCGTCCGCTGTCGCCGCCGTCGCGCAGCTGCGCTTCACCTGGTCCGACCTCGTGCCGTACGGCGACTACGTCCTCAAGGAGTGCCACCTGGATGTGAACAATGTGAGTTTTTTTTCTCCTGCCTTTTCATTTGTTGTCTGCCGATCTTCTGGGGTCCACTAGTCCTTCATCTCACGGGACTGCACCTCGTCCAACCTCAGGTGGCGATTTACAAGGTCGGCGCGTCTTCCAGCTCAGCGGCCTCGACGGCCACCAGTGCCGCCGGCGACCAATTGTCGTCAGATTCGTCGTCGTCTGTTGGGAGCAGCGCCGGCCTGACAGGCGGCGCCGTCGCAGGCATCGTCATTGGCGCCGTTGCCGCATTAGCCGTCGTCGGTGTCGTGGCCGTGCGCCACGTCAACCAGCGCCGGCGCGCCGCGCTACGCCGAGCGGCCGAAGTCCGCTCGTACTCGTTGCTCGCAGGCGAGCACTGAAGGCGCCCCCGATTGCAGTTAATGCCTCTAGAAACTGCACCTACTGTTGTTTGTGTTAGTTGTTTTTTATTATCATCTTCACACTGATTTGACCAGCTCCCACTCTTCTCGGCCTGGGCATGCCCCTTCTGTTGCCCATCTATCTCTTTATTTCTTTCTCTCCTACTCTCTCCCTCCATGGCTTTCCGTTGCTCAGTATGCGATCATTATTATCAACACTTTTACCCGTTTCCTCGCTATATCTTTATCTACCACCAACCCGTCCTTGTTCGCCTTTCGTCGCCCCCTCCGTGAGTGTCCCTTCCTTGGACCTAAAGCGAATAGAGCTCCAAAAACAGTCCACATCTCATTGAGGTTTTGGCTCTGGTGTAAGCGGCCAGCGCCTGTGTCGAGTCGTATCTTTGTGGACCTCGAGCTTGTTCTTGCGTCTCCCACGTTAATGCACCTGCGCATCCCTTCCGCCGCTATTGCGGCTGCCGTGGCCGCCCCGCATCGCGCTTTCGCCACGCCCGCCGCCGCCGCCGCCGCCGCAACAGCACTGCGTCCGCGCGCCTTCACAGGCAGTGCGCCTGCCGCCTCCGGCAGCCACGGCCACGGAGCCCCGTCTTTCGACCCGAAACTACGCTACTCTTCCGTTCAGGTACCTCTTTTTGCCGGCGGCAGCCTCACCGGAGGCACGTATCACACGCGTTTCCTTACTGCTGGTTCAGGTCGACTGGATCGCACAATCTGATTCCCAGTTCGAGGGATCCGACTCGCATGGCAACCGTGTCCTCATGTCGGTGAGTGTCCTTCCACCCGGTCCACGCTCTTTCCCCTTACTCATGTTGATCCCTCTGAGGTTGCCGCTGCCCTATTGGCATGAGTGCAAACCTCGCCCCATTCCCTCTCACCTATCTTTTCTTTGGCTGTGGTATGCTGTTTCCGCTTGATCTCACCAACTCGATGCTCCTTGGAAACGATATAGGGCTCTGACGAACCGGGCGCTGGCCCCATGAAGGTCCTCCTAATGGGACTGGGCGGTTGCGCGGTGAGCATCCCAGCTCAAACAAACACAACCTCGAACTAAGATCCTGGCCGATCCTCCCTACTTCCCCTCCCCCTCCCCCGCTTCCTGAAATGCACTTTTCCCAGTCCATCGAGGTGGTGTCGATCCTACGCAAACAGCGACAACCGTTTGAGTCGGTCCGCGTGCGCATCGACGGCCAGCGCCCCGCAGCCGGCGACACTGCGCACCCGGCTCGGCCCTACTCCGCCATCCACGCAACGTTCCTCGTTGCCGGCGAGGGCCTCGACCAAGCAAAGGTCGCGTCTCAGCTGACCCCTCCTCCATACATCCCCAACCATGTTCTAAACCCATGCCGGGTACTCATCTCTAGCAACAGTGCCTCATGCCTGCCGCTTGCTGCTATTTTTTTTGAACTGCTTTATACCCTTCCTCTCACAACTCAAGCGCCTCGTATGCTTTTTCTGACACTCGGCTGACTTTTATATTTTTTTTTGGGGTGATGGGGACCACAGGTCGACCGCGCGGTGGGCCTATCCATCGAGAAATACTGCAGCGTGCACGCGACTCTCCTCGAGGGTGTGCCGTCCATGACCTGGACCGCCGAACTGGTGCCGCCAGAAAAGAAGTGAGCTTATTGGACTGGATTAGGTGGTATGAAGAGGAAAAGGGTTGGAGGAAAGTTTAAGAAAAGTTCCACCAATAATGATAAGTTCTACTTGTCGACCTACACAAAGCTTCGTTGCAAAATAAGTGAGTTATAGAAGGTGGCGAGCTGTCCCCGTCAGAAAAAGTGAGGGAATAAAGGAGATTCCCTCCTAACCCGCCCCGCTTCAGGCCAGTATCACGGCTGCAACTTTCTGCGCGAACAAAATCAACACTCCCCCCCGCCTCCACCAGAACATTGGCCGCGTAAACTTTTTGCGCCATATGATGGGTAAAGTTTTAACGCCCACAGCTTGGATATCTTTCCTGAATTCTAACCCAAGTGTGCTACGACACGGGAGATCCCTGGTTGTTTTTACCTGTTGCACATTATACTCCCATGACACACTCGCGCACGCGTACCTACGCTTGACTCTCAAGTCCGAAGCACCGATGGGAAAACGTAAGAAGAGCACTAGGGACCCGTGCTGCTTCGAGTGCTCCAAGAGAGAGAGAGAGGTGTTCCATAACATGAGCTCCAGCACCGCATGGCCCGAGTAACCTTCCCAGAATATGTTCGGCTCGCGCTCGGGGAAGAGCCGGATTTGGCGGGCAGGAGAGAGTCGCGACACGTTAGCGATTCGACCGCAGCTGGTGTTCCTGGCGCACGCGATTTATTCCATGCGCCATAAGCGGATCGGTCTCTTGTGCCGAACAAGCCTCTGTCGAGCGGTCGACAAGGGAATGCTCCGCTGAAGTATTTCTAGGGCTCGAAAAGATTCCAAAGGTGGCAGTCAACCCCTATTGCTCTTGCTCTATATTCTCAGGCAATGTCTCGGGCCATCCAATTTGGAGACCATGATTGAACCATACTTTTCGCACATGGAGCTCAAAGTGCCACAGTTACTCGACGATTGAGCAGCTCCTGTTTGCTTGGTCCCTCTAAGCAGGTATCTTCGTGTCACGCTAGGCAACTACTGCGCAGCCCGTCAAAAGATGTCACTTCAACTCAAATTTTTTACGGGCCACATTGAAAGTGCGGATACGCCCCGCAGGCTCCAGGTTGTTTTGTCTCAGGAAAAGTAGTACAACGGGACGGCAACAAAAAAAAACACGCGAGGTCACTGAACGTCCCTCCCACACACACTTCC
>JADGKE010006446.1:0-22777 GCA_026954515.1 Cladochytrium tenue
CCCCATTTTTTTGAAGTCGGCGGCTGTCTTCGAGACCTCCCAGTTTTCGGTGATGTGTTGATTTACACAGGCTTTTTGGGGCATGACGGCAGTTGGCAAACCAAATTTTGATCCGAAATTGGGAGATCTTGAAGATGATAGCTGACTTTCTTGCTCAAACTTTTCAACTGCCAATCTCTCTCTTGACCGTGTCGTTTTCGACTAATATCCTGCTATCCCCCGCCTGCAACCAATCAGGACCCGTCGTACCCCCAAATACCGGATTTTGCGCCTTCCGCTCACTTGAAGACGGATCGGTAAGGAACAACACTTCACTCTACTTTACCTCCCACCCGCCCGAAACGCATCGACCGCTGTGCTTAAAGCAACTTTGGGCCCACCAGAGCGATTTCCGGGTTAGTGCGACTGGGGTGGTCCTCGACATCAACCAGTCGACCGAGGTGGTCAAGAAGCTGAAGCTCACGGGCGTTCCGATGAAGATCTTCAAGAACACTGCCTTTATTAAGAACATGTTCAGCAGCGCGCTCGAGGTCGCAAAGTTCGAGGGCGCCTTTATCCGCACCGTGTCGGGCATTCGCGGCCAGATTAAGAAGCCGGATCTGGTATTTATTTACCTTTCTCCCCTATTAAAATTCGTAACACTATCTACCAGAGACGCGAAGGGTGTTTCAGAGCGACATTTGAAGACAAGATCCTTATTAGCGGTTTGTAGCATTGCTCTTTTGTCACCTCTGCCTGCGCTCAACCGTATTTCTCTACACCCTCCCCCCCTACTTTACTTCCCTTGTGGCTGTAACTGCCACTACCAATATCTCCGCTACAGATATCGTCTTCCTCCGAGCATGGTACCCAGTAAAACCCAAGAAGTTCTACAACTCAGTGTGCTCACTTTTGCTGGCGGACAAGAATTCGTGGAAGGGCATGCGCCTGATGGGGCAGTTGCGCAAGGACGAGGGAGTGAAGATCCCCGACAACCCCGACTCCCGTTATCGGGTAAGTTAGCTCAGCCGTCTGGTTCGTCTTCGAGCATGTGATGCTAAACCAAAAAAAATTGCCTTCGACCCTTCCCCTCATAGCCAATCGTCCGCACTCCTCGAGTGTTCAACGGGGTAAGTCTTCTCGTCTTCCCAATCAGAACGGCCGATGATCTGACTCTGTAACCTTTCCACAGCTGAAAATCCCTCGCCAACTACAAGCGGAGCTGCCGTACGCGAACAAGCCAAAGAACATGGACAAGCAGCGCAAGAAGTCCTACATGCAGAAGCGCGCGGTTATCCTCGAGCCCCACGAGCGCAAGGTGTACTCCCTGATGAGCGCCATCAACACCATCAAGAAGCACAAGGAAAAGGCCGTCAGGACCAAGGCTGCGGAGCGGCGCAAGAAGCTCCAGGAAGTCGCCGCCAAGCAGGAGGTGGTCGATCAGAAAAAGAAGAGGGCGAACCTGAAGGAGTTCTACCGGAGGGAGGCGTTGAAAACAAGGGGAAAGTAGAAGTTCAAAGCCCCCAAAAATACACCGTCCCACGTTTATTTGCTGTTCAGAACCTCCCGCACAGCGGTTTCGTAAGCAGAGATAAAAGTTGTAGATATGGTTTTGGTTGCCAGTGAGGCAATCGTGCGGTCCAGGCCGAACTTGATCTCCGAGAGTAGCACAGCGCCGTTCACCAGCTGTACAGATGTGAAGAATGTGCTCTTTAGGATAGCAAACGAGGTTAGTAGATTGAATGGCTGAGAGGTAGTTCGAACTTACAGTTCCATCGATGGTTCGTTGCGCGACAGTGAAAATGTTGTTCAGATGAAGCTTGTTCCTGATTTCTTCCACGTCGCTGTAGGTGCGCGACAGCTGGAAGGTCGTGGCGCTCTCGTTGCTTGCCGGAATGTTTTCGCGCCACTGCTGGAGCCATACATTTTGCTCAAGAAGCCCATCTTCTGTGAACAATACGTGGAGAGGTAACAATGTCTGGAAATAAACGATTCCCGCCGTGCATTTTACGGCCGCTTGTAGATCTTTCCCAAAAGGTTTGTACATGCACAGATGGTCATCGATATTAAATACATACTGTTGGGTGGTATCGTAGGTGACACAAGCCCGTCGGTCTTGATGGGCAGCAAGGTGCCCACCGACTGACCAGGCAAGATGGGATTTACAACCAGCGGATTCCCCGGCGTGAGCCCGAAACTTATAGAAATCAGCAAGATCACAAAGCTGAAAACCGACCTTACCTATTCTTATTAAAAAGAATAGCGAAATCTGAAAGCAACGCCGTGCTTTTGTTGAACAACATCAACTCCATGAAGACTCGCCCTTGCCTGCGTGAAACTGGGGAAAATTGAACAAATCGGAAGAAAACTGTTTCGCTTACAGGTCCCAGTAATTTCAAGCCCGTTTCCAGATTGTGCCAGTAACCACGTGGATTTTTCCGGAACGAACGAACTTGTGACAGGGGCTGCCGTCCCATTGACAGAGTTCGTGATCGAGGCCATTTGATTAGTAGCGAACGGAGTGCCTGCCGCAATGCCCGCAATCTGGCTCGAGTAGCCCGCGGAGGTTGCAGCAAACGGATCAAGGGTGGTTGTATTTATCGCGACAGCGCTTTGCCCGAAAGTAGATGGGGGTTGAATAGCAGGTACGACTACGGTTTGACCCAGTGCTGGGCTGTTGGTCGAAGTCATAGGAAGTATTTGAGAAGTCAAAGCCAGCTGGTTCGCAATAGTATTCATTCCAGTCGATATGCCGTAGGGCTGAACTGCTAGTGAACCAGCCAAAGGGGAGGTACCGGTTCCAATTGAAAATGGATTACCGACCGTTGCAGGCATGGACAAAGGAGTGGCTACAGATGAGGGTGTCCGAGTAGTATTAGGAGTTGAAAGTAGTTCTGAAAGTCCAAGATCCAAATCAACGAGCCCAACTTTCTTCGACGTGGATGACGAGATATTCTCGAGGAAATCCAAATCAAGCAAGTTGGCAGTGTTACCGTTGGTTTTGTTGGAACCAACAGCTTGGTGATCATCGGGTATCGAAACGTCCAGGTTTAGCGACTCTAGATTAATTGGATTCTGCGGAGACGCTTGGAAAGCGTACGAAGTCGATCTCTCCATCTCATTTGGAGCAAAGAGCGATTCGGCGTCATCTGGCTCATCATCGTGAATCTGCTGAGAAGGATAAGCAGGCCGAGTATCATCAGCATAACCTGTGGGCTGTGATTGCCTAGTGATCGAATTAAATACACCCAGAAAAACAATCAATCTTACAGAATAACATCAAGGTGAGGATTGACTGACGAAAAATCACGGACAACAAGGGCACCGGATTGTTCAATTTTCCTCGGCCTTATACCACCAATAAAGGTACCAATAGGTCGATGGTAAATCGTGCAAAGTGTAGAAATGTGAAGAAGTAGGTCTTCAAGGACCGAAGGCGGGAGGTCCTCAGTTTCTGTAGAAATTGGAGGGCTGTCAGAGAGCACTACAGCCTAAAAAAATTAGCACAGGGATAGATCAAATCTCAAACCTTTGCGGCAACAGGGTCCGTAGAGAGTAAGCGCCAATAGATATAACCGCGGTCCCGCAGGTCGGGGCTATCCACCTCCTCGGTGGCCCACTTCAAGACACGCAAGACTATATCCTGCCCAGATGATGGGCGCTTGATGAACAATTTCACAACAGCTGTCAAAAGCGAAAGCTGCACATCTGGGGTGTCCTCTTTGGACGTTTGTTCGAATTGTTCAAGCAACTCTGCGGCATTCTCAATTCGATCCGAATACTGTCCTACGATCCAAATCATGGCTGCCTTCGCCTCGGACTCGTCCAGCGTATCCAGATTGTTGCAAAGAATCCCGATGATGTTTTCGTATCTGTTGGGGTATCTCCGGAAAATATCCTAGGATAAATAAGCGGCCGGACAAAAAACTCTGAATTTTAACCTTGACAACAACCACTGCTTCTTGAACAACATAGGAAACACGAGTGTGAATGAGCTCCACAAGAGCCTCTACGCACTTGTCGGCAGAACTTTGTATCTTTATCGCGCATCTCCCAATATAACGAACTGCCTTTCGAACAAAATCGACATCAATTTCCATTGCGTACCTGGAACAATGTTACCACAAAACCATCACAAATAGCCCTACTCCCGAAGCTCTGACAAAACTACGTCAACATTGTCATCTGTGACCAAACGGAAGATAATCTCCAGCTTCGCAAGTTTGACATAGATGGGATCGTTGTACTTGCAAAAGAATATTTTGATCTCTTTTTTTAAGAAGTCCGGCCGTCGTTGCAGAATTAGGATTATATTTCGCAGTGCGACATACTGAACTTCAGGCTCGTTGTGAAGTAAGGTGACTTGGTAATGTGAGTGCGAACAAATGGTGATGTTTAGTACTTAGTGGTGCACCCAGCTTTCGATACAGCGTATCCACCACATCGTCTTTCAAAATGTAATTCGTCATATACAAAACTACGCGAATGGATGCAAGAACGACAGCAGAATTGGCATGTTGAAGTCTAGGAAGAACTCGCTCTGCTGTAATTTCTGCATCATTGTGGTCTGATGGAGTGAAAAATAGGAGCGATTCAAGTATGTAAACTTGTCCCCATCTAAGCTGAGTGAGCTAAAAACGAAACAATGCTCATGTTTCATACTCAGAGCATTCATCCAGCGCAGTCAACAGCTTACTGGCGGTGCTGAAAGAGAGCTTGAATTCATACTTGTCGGAGCGCTCGGAAATCTCAGTCAAGGCCGCAACGGCATTGGATATCACCTAGTGTTTAATGAGCAATTTACATCGCTGCTTTGCAAACCATAGAATTTTCATGGTTTAATAGATTTTGAAGACGGCCTATAAAATTGGAAGCCTCGAATAGCCTCCGGTCGAAAGTAAAAACTTTCGCAACAGCGATCGCAGCTGTTTTGCAAACATATGGATCCTTGTCGTCTAGAGCACGCTTAAGATGTTCGCCGAGACTCTCAATAACCTTTTCCACTGAGAGGTAACCCATCGTCCGAAGTGCCAAGGCCCGGATCAGTGGGTTCGTGTCTGCAAGATCCTGGGCTCATCGCATCGCAGGTCGGTAACACTACAAATGTGCAAGCACTGACCTTGGTAAATCCGTTGATGGTCAACTGGGCCAAATCGGGTTTGTTCTTCGCGTAATTGACGAGGTATAAGTAAACCATTTTCTTGATCTCAAGCACAGGGATGCTCATGCAGGCTATCACATCCGAAAATAGGGGCGACATATCGTTTCCCATCGTCATATTCGCCACGATCTTCTTAAGAACAACACGTTTCTTCGCATGTTTGGAGTCGCGCCTGTCCGAACTAAGTTCCTCACGAAGCTCTTGTACTTTTCCTGGGAAGAATTAAGCAGACGCCGAGATTGACCAGCTCAACCTCTTTGAAAGAACTTCGCGTCCATGATCGGATCTTGTGATCTGAGAAATTTCCCTTTGGTGTGTGTGTGGTGTGACAAGGGTACTCTTGACCCCAACGGGGCACCACCCGCCGTTTGTACTCATCCCATCCCATCCCATCCCATCCACTCCTGATCCTCACACGTAACACGCCAGTCACTCAGATAAAGCCATGGGTGCGAGGTAGACTTAGCGCAATGGAATTCGAGGAACTTAAATTTGAAACAGCAACAAGCCTCGTGGTATTAATGCTGCCCGAAAGCTTCGGAACCACCGTCGAGAGGAGCGATGGGCCGATAAGGCCTATAAGCGACGTGCCCTTGGAACTGCCTTCAAGTCCTCCCCATTTGGAGGCTCGTCGCACGCGAAAGGCATCGTCTTAGAGAAGATGTACGGGTTTGCGACCACAATAATTACGAATTGACATTGTTTCAAGTGGTGTCGAAGCGAAGCAGCCAAACTCTGCTATTCGTAAGTGTATCCGCGCCCAGCTCATCAAGAACGGGAAGAAGATCACCGCGTTTGTCCCAAATGACGGATGTCTGAACTACATCGACGAGAATGTGAGTTGTACGATTCCAGAGTATCTTTGCAAACGATTTTTTTAGGATGAAGTCCTGATTGCTGGATTCGGTCGCAAGGGACGTGCCGTGGGTGATATTCCGGGTGTTCGTTTCAAGGTCGTTAAGGTGTCTGGTGTGTCACTCCTTGCGTTATGGAAGGAAAAGAAGGAGAAGCCGAGGTCATAAACATGTTTCATAGCAACGCGATAAACTGTTTGCTACTCCCTCCTGAATGACCCATTTACTTTGAACTCTCCCAGTATCCTGTTTGTACAGCAACAAAAAAGAGTGAAAATCTAAACGAAAGTAGTTTTGCGTTTGTATCAGAACGGCTTCATAGCCCGTTTCTTAAGCACCTCTTCAAAACCTTTCGATCGGACCACAAATAAAAAACTCGCCTCAGCTATCAATCACTTCCTTATATTTGACTTGCAATCATCAGATTACCGATCGACCTATCACCAACTTCCACATATTGGTCAAGGTATCAACAAAGTCTTCGATGCAGCGGTAGCTGTTTCCACCTCATTCAGCACTGATCCCTCAGTCACAAGGAAAGAGGATCTTTGGAGGCGCCACAGCCAATTCGACGGCAACGATGGTGGCGGCCGATGACTCCGATAAAGATCACTTTTCGACGTGTTTGTTTCTCAACCTCGATTTCGAGTCAAAAAGCACACCCGAAGTGTGCATATTTTCGGCATGCTGTGTGTTAAAGGAATTCACTATTTAGTGCCTCCAACACGCACATCTGTGTGGCACAGTTTGTTGTAGTTTGTAGGTATTGTGACTTGATAGAACTGTCTTCGACGTGTTTTTGTTCCCAAACTCGATTTCGGCTCACAAAAGTACCCTCAAAGCATGCACATTTTCGGCGTTTCATTCGTCGCTGTGGTTCAGCTGCGGCTATGACTGTGTTTTACGAATTCACGATATTAGAGCCTCAAATAAGCACATCTGTTTGGCACAGTATGTGGGGCATCGATCTATAGTATTTTGCTCTGGCCGATACTCTTATTGTCAGCTCCAGCTTTGATAGAACTGTAAAAATTTGGAACTCACAGAGCGGGGTCGTGTGCTGATTCTTCAAGGCCACACAGACGCCGTCACGTCGTGTGCACCGAGCCCTGACGCTCGCCATATTGCGTCTGGTTCTCTTGATGGTTGCATTCGGCTCTGGGATTCGACTTCTGGTGAATGCCTGACTTCGGTGACTAAACAACATCAATGTGTCAAAATAGGTCCCTTGATTGATGGACTTCATCTGCTCACTGCCTGCCTCGACCATCGAGTGTACGTTTGGATTATGCTCAATTCAACTTGTGCGACACATACCCGATGTATTGAGGCACACACTGACAACGTCCTTGATCTTGCCACCGCAAAGCCGACACTAGTTTTGACAACGGCCCGCGACTCTACTGTTCGGCTATTCGACTTTGCGACTGGTCAAGCGCTGTACACTGTGGTCTTATCACCCTCTTGGGCGTGCACGGTGTCATTTTCACAATCTTTTGAAGACTTCGCTGTTGGAACATTTGGTAACAACGCCATGATTTTACGGACTAAGGACGGCAAGAGACTTCGAACCATAAGGGCCCTTAATTTAGGCATATCTTGTGTTCGTTTTCCCCATGATATGAAATATCTCGTTGTTGGTACGGCGAAGGATACCTTCAACAGATTCCTCTTTAATATGCCTACACGCTGTCCCTTGGACAATTTTGTAATCTGTGATAAACTTTCGGACCTTGTATATTAAGAATATTAGGAACGGGGGAGAGAGCGGAAAAGCATAAAGCATGATTGTTTGGGCGTCTAGTATCAGATAGTTTACATCAAACCCTCAGCGAGATTCCTTAAGTGATTCTTGGACTTTTTGGCTGCTTTTTAGTAATGTGAGGCTTGCAAGGGCTCTCGACGGGCTCAAACTCGGTCTGCGGCTTGGACGCGTGCTGCTTCCCATTGAGTGCTTGGGTGGTGATTTGAAACCACTTGAAGACGAAACCGACGGAGTTCGAGTCCCTGCCCGAGATGTAGTCCGACTGCCAGACCGACCTCGACCTAAGTCCGAGATAGCTCGATTGGACTTCCGTGGACCGATTTTCTGGTGTTTTTGAGCATTTCTTGAAGGGTTCGGTGGTCCTGTTGCCCATGTAGTAGCAGCCACACCGCCAATTTCGTAAAGAGGAGACTTTCTAGTCACCGGCGTTTCCCTTCGCGAAGGCAAGTTTGTCGCAGTGCTCGACTCGCGCGCCAAGCTAGGATTCCCATTGCTCCTCGACGATGAGATAATTTCCCGCAGTATTGAGATTTGGTCACCCTGCAGGCAATTTAGCTATGCAACAACTGAGGCCATTCAGACTTGCCTTGAGCTCCATGGTTTGGATAGTGTCCACCAAATCATCGCTTACTTTTCGCAGCATCGAAACATCTTCTGGCCGCGGTTTCGGTAAATTATTCGATTTTTCTGACAGAGACTCATACTGCCGAACAAGGCTTCGGTAATGACTAAATGAGTTCAGTATGAGATTATGCGCCGGATTGACAACCTTTTACATTCTTCAAAATCGTCTTCAAGAAAGGAAAGCACTCTCTTTAGCTTTACCAAACCAGCCGTAGTGGCCCCTTCAAGAGCAATATTTGCATGATGCTTTGCATGATCCGCGCTAGGCAAATCATTATCTTGAAAACTTCGAAAATCACTCTGACTCCGAAGAGAACTCATAGTGCTGTGCTGCGTACGAGTTTCCACAGGAGTCTTGGCATTGGAAGCCGACTTGCCGGGAGTTCTGGATATGGTTTCCTGTTTGGATCTACATAATGAGCATAAAGACGGATTGTGAGACTTCAAAAGTGAAAAAACGCTCTGAAGGTTGGCTGTGACAGAATGAGATTTATTCGTATTCTGAAAACATGGGTTATGTATCGAAGCTTTAGTATGTACTAACCGTTCCGACAACAAACGGCATTTCGCGCGCAAGCATTTCATCATTACCGCAATTTGAGCGCAGTGAGTTCGAGTTCATCCGATTACGAGTACTTGATTTCTGAGATAAAACGGGACTTCGTCGAGGGTCGACTTTCCTTTTTGCCGACGGTATCGTGGACGGATGGCTCCCTTCTACCACATTTGTAGGGGAATGAGATCGGCTGTATCCGTAGTGATTGACTTTCTGATAAATTAATTATTAGATCGGAAATTTCATAAAGGTACTCACTTCTATAGAAATTAAGGGGTCAAACCTCTTCTGGGGTATCGAGCGGAGCGCTTCAATTTCGGCCCTTAGCGAACTTATTTCATCATCATGGAGAAAGCTGTCATTATCTCCTGTCTCTTCGGGTTTGCAGCTTTCCATTAAATTCGGTTTATCCACATTATTGACAGCTGACTGTGCGGAGGAGCGGTCTCGGCGTGGTAAACCACTTCCGTCGGCAGTGATTAAAATATCTCCGTCTTCAATATTTGTAAGGTTCCATGCATGAGAAGTTGTTTGGCCCTTCAGCTTGGAAAGCTCCTGATTTGCCGCATCCCGTTCAAATACCGTTTGTTCGTGCACGTTCCGGATTCGCTCAAGCTGTCGCTCTAAAATCAATGCACGGCTTCGCAACGCACTGGATTGGGACTCTAATTCTGAAAAAAAAAAAGATATAGAAAGCGCTTGAAGCAATGCAACTTACCAAGCCTTTTTCTCATTGAATCCTCAAGTTTAACCCGTAGTAAGTTGCTGTCGGTACTATTGGTTGACTCGACGGTAGTCGAGGAAGCAGTGAATTCTCGGCCATAGTTTTTCCTTGTTCCTGGCGGAGGCGAGTGCTCTTTTAACATATCAGGTAGATTTGGTCTGTCAATAACAAAGGAGTCGCCGACGGCAGCGTCCCTAAGTACGACCTGCGGTAGTTCCCGTCTTGGGCTCGTACTGAAGACCGGCTTAGCATCCCCGATTTGAGATCCATCAATGGAAGTGCTAACATCTCGACGGTGGCCATTAAAAGGAGGCCCGACAAGGAGCGAAGCGGCTGAATGACGAGAATCAGACGGCACATCCACCCCAACAGAAGTGCGGCGCGGAACGGAGGCTGCATTACTTCGAGTGGGGGGATGAATAGATTCAGAGTCTAAATTTGCAGTTGGATCTAAGAATATTTTCGGGCCCGCGGCATCTGAAATTGAAGACGATAGGGCAACTTTCTTATTATCAGATGGACGTGAAAGCGAATTGGATTTCGCGTACTGCTCATTGAGCAGGAGTTGATGTGTGCGCTCTAAATGGTGTTCGAGTGATGATATTCGCTCTTTGGCATGCATTTTCTCGCTTTCAAGACGAGATATTCTACTTTGCAAAGACCGAAGGGCGATAATAACTTTAAACGCCGTTAGGTTGCGCGTTCTGATATAACATTTACCTCCGTTATCACCATCGACATTTAGCGGTGCCATCTTTGTGTCAAAACCCGCACAACCAACTTCATACACTTTATCCCAAGAATTCATCACGCCATTGGGATTTGAGGCCTCCCCCTTATCCGAGTGTCCCGGGGAGGAAAATTTTCCCAATCCAGGGCGATCGAAAGGCGCCTCGGTCGTGTTTACATTCTCATGATAAAACGAATGGTTTTTAGGGTGATTTTGCCGAAAACCGTTCGTGTCGTTGAAGGCAAATGAATCAGACGCTCCGCTGCGTATATCTGGTAAGATTTTAGAGCCGCTAGACCCATCATGATTCGCGCTTGGATCAGAATCTGTTGCATAAATATTGCTTTTATCAGTCCGTAGATAACTGGCTTCATTGAGCTCGTTCCTCTCGTTTCCGTGTGGACGCTCTTCGAGATGATGGTTCCTGGGCTGCGCGATAACCGTCGGTAAAAATGGTCTCGGAGACGATTGGCGAATGTGCTTTGGTGTGGGTGCGAGAATTTCCTTTTCGTCAAATTTCGCCACGTTAACAGGCGCATCGAACTCTTGGAAGTCGACATCGGACAGGTCCAGGTCAACTGAAAAAATCGACGGGCATTCATTCGGATCGGGCAGAGGAATATTTCTTGGTACCGGTAAATCCTTGTGGCTCGAATGCGGGGAAGGATTTTCAAATGGGCGGTTAAACTGTTCGCTCTGCTGAACGAATGAGATAAATTGAGCAACAATTTACCTACAATTGAGGAGCTGAGGTTAACTCGAATTCCATCACGCGGAATGTCCGAAGCCGATCTCCTTGACATCGAGGCGCTTTCAAGGGAGTTCGCGAAGTAATCCTTAAATCGTTCCTCCCGGACAGAATTGACGGGACTACGAGGATTGAAAGGAACAGTTCTCAAGTGGTTTACGTCGACACGCTGATCCGTGTTGGAGTGTTCTGGTGAGAAGTAATCTCTACTTTGGTCATCCGTAATGAATTCATCTGCGGCATCCTGAACCACTTTCTCCAGGTCCGCATCTAAGAGGCTAATCGTATCATCGTGTATAATAGGCGTAGTTGGTGCTGCCTGAGAGTCGATTGTAGTAGCAGCGATCTCCATTGATGGAATAGAAATCTGGGAATCGAACTCCGATGATAAGCCCATTCTAAGCCTTTCAGGTAGGAAGCTCAGCTCTTTCAAGTCGGCCTCCAGAACTTGATCGAGCTGGGCGACAACATCGTCGAGATGCCCCAACATCGCCGTCGCGCTGGAAATGTTGGCTCCAACAGATGCTCCGGCCGCTACGTTTGACGTGGCTGTCGACCTCTGTGGCTGGGACAGCCGTGACCCCAGCCGGTGCTCCTCCAGGTAAGACGCTGACTTGGCTCGGGCGGGCAGCGCCTGGGACTGTGGTTGCTTTTGTCCGACGCGAAGGAAACCGGACGCCCGCGCCTCCTCCGAACCTCGCCGTACTTTCCCTGCTGGTCCAGCCCCGCGCACGCCCAGAATTAAAATTTCCACGCTCCCTCGATAACACCCGAACTGCAGCTCGAAGGCTCACCTTCGTGTGGTGCCGCTCCGCGCGCATCATGGTTCGGCCTTGGTATCTCCTTGCTGCCTTCATCAGACGACGGCATTTCCACGGGCACACCGGATTCCACCGATTCGAGATTGGCAAGCTTGGAAGCGAATACACACTGCAAACACGGCGCGTACCCAAGGCCTGTGACAACTTTTTTTCAGTGTTCGGCTTACTACGAAAAGTACAAATTGTCGGGGTAAGGATTAAATGAGGTTGTGTCAGATTCCTTCACGGAGCTCGTCTATAATGCGCCGAAGTTAAAGCATCGACTTTTTTGGGGAGGTGGGTCGTAAAGTCGCATTCTCCTTACTTAAATAGGTTTCCCCAGATGACCATATATAGCTTCGCTCCCAGCACATCATTTTGCGACTTACCGGCAATGGTGTTTTTACGACGATATTATTTTCCTTTTAAGCCCTAATCACAGTCTTATCGCTTTGCTGAAGCCCGAAGTTGGGAGCCTGTCTGTCGCGACTCGTGAAAGTTGATATATCAAAGGTCTGTCTTATATTCGGTGACTTCCTCAAGAATTTTAGCATAATTATAAGATGTACAACTTTTGCCTTCTGAGACTTTGTAATTCAAGACAAGGATGCTCTCATAAGGAAACGAGGATTTCAGGTGGAATCATCTTTTAAAGGAATAAAAATCGCTGAAATATTGACGAAAACCATTCAGCCAGTGATCGTCAAGATTTTTTGTGAAGTATTAACTCGTACCTCTGAATTAAATCGGCAAACCTTATTCAACAGATTACCTTTGAGCAAATAAGCGTTCAGGCGAGCTCTTTAATATAAATAACTTAAAGTGATTCTGCATCATGTTTAATGCGGTGTTTCGTACATGGTTCAAGTCAAAGAATGATAGCAGAGTTAGTTCTATTCGTGGCCGTTGGTTGCCTAATTCAGAATTTTTAGGTAACAATCAATTATCTTCGAAGGTTAACATTTTAGAGGTAATGATGACGAAAGGGTTTCAACAGCTCTGGGTGACATTGCGCACCTTGTGTCCATCATTGCAAAATATCTCGAAGTCCCAATTTGCTACCCAGTGAATCCCATATCATCCAGGTACATCTGAAGTTCTCAATGTTCAAGCCAACGTAGTTCATCGCCCTTGTTTAATAAAAACATACCGTACTCAAACATGGCTCTATCACCACCTCTTAGATAAAAAGGAAACCTCACTAACTTGAAGGTTTCATTCGATTGAGAGTAGTAGACCCTTCCATAATAAAATTGTTCGGTGCTGTTTTGTGGCCATTTGTATCTCTGTTGTCGCTGTTAATATACCTTGCTTAGTGACGTGGATGGTTCGCCATCGGGTTTCCAGCCGATAGTTTAAGGGAGAGTTCCGTTGGCATTGCACGGGTCAACCACCAATTTCTTTAACTGCCATCTGTCGTCGACGCAGATAAAGCAATTATTCAACTTTGGATCTGCTTCTCCTCTGAAGCAAATGAATAAGTGGAAACGACGGCGAAGAGCACGGCTCGCTCACAAGGAGAAAACACCGGTGGCAATACCCATTTGGACCGACTGTATTTCCCTTCATCTTTTTTGTAGACTTATGTTTGCAAATGCACCGTAAAGTTCTAAAAATTCCAGCAAAAGAGACCATAAAGCTAAGGGCATTGCGAGAGAGTAGTTGCAGAGGGGCAATAATTGTACGGGTTCCTAAGTTTTTCACCAAAAAAGGGCGAGACTAGACAAGGGGATGGACAAGCTTATCGACAACAAGATTTTTTCCTGACCATATTTTTATTTTTTAAACTTGAAAAAATTACAGCGGAACTCTGTTAGCTGACGTCGTCCCTGGGGTTCTTTTCCCCCCCTTGGCTGGTGCTGGTCATTAGTAGCGCTGTTTGGGCCGACAGGTCGAGCACAAACAAAAAACCGCCTTCCTTTATTCGGTCCGGGCTTGTTGACCTGAGAAGTCCTTAGCAAGGCAGCAGCTTCTAATATCAACTGACCTGGAATTCTTTGGCAGGTTCGCCATGATGACAAAGGGGGACGGACGGTGGCTTCATGAGCAATTTCCAGGCCTCCTTTGCAGATGAATCCGTCTCTATCGCAGGCTCGATGGTATTGCTTTGAAAACTCGTCGACAAAGATGCAGTATACGCTGCGTAGTCCATGACGGTGTTGGATGGCGATTCAGCATTTTTTTTTGCTGGGTTGACGTCTTTCGAGCCTTGGGCTCCGAAATAGGCCGAAATACTGGGTTGGTGACCACGTGGCCTTTTGGCAGAGAGGGCCTCTCCCTCGACACCAACCCGTTTTAAGCTCCCTTGTGATGGCAGCGAAGCGTTATCGCGGTATTCGTCGGCAACGAATGTGACGGACTGCTGATCTGCAGATCGAGTGTCAAACCATTTCCTCAAAGAAGCTTGCTGTCCAGAAAACTCAACCCAGTGCTTGGCACAGAAGCGAGGAGGACCTCGTACAAAGGACATTCCCATAGCCGAGGGCAGCGATTCATTCGACTCTGGGTGGGTGTCATGGAGTTCGATCCAAACAGGGCAGTGGTCCGACCCAAGGCGATCGGGATCGTGACCCGCATCCTTCAACCAGGGTTTAATGGACTCCGAAGCAACTATGAAATCGATGCGCGTCCCGTAGTTCGACCGCCGCGCGTCTATCAAGGTGTTCCAGCAAGTAAAGGCTCGTGGTTTTTCTGGGTGGAAAAAACGAAAGCAATCCACAAACTTTGACGATTTCGCGTCTACGAGCGACTCGTTTTGGGTATTTACGCCCATTTCTGGTTGAGAATGAGCGAGTAAATTAGGAGGGGGAATCGGTGGCTCTTCGCCGCTTAAAAGGGCATCCATCCATCGACGAGATGGTGAGTCCTGAAATGCATGAAGCCCAGATTCACTAAGGTTCTTCTCTGGATCGCAATGGTCAATAGGGCGATGGGTGAGATTGAAATCGCCAGCGATGACAACACTCCGCCCGGAGCTCGTCAGCATACGCGCTCGTTGGAGCACACAGTGGTGAAACCTTTACCCCCCGTTGTCAATATTTGGGAATGCTAACTGATCGTACGCACCGTAGTTTGTAGATTTGCCGTTCTTCGGATGGAGCGTTTGGAAAATAAATCTACTTATACGAATGAGCAAAGCATGGGGCCAAAAAGTACTCACGTTGAAAAGGACAAAGAGTTTGTGGTCCGTCATAAGGATACGACCTTCATCGTTAAATGACTGCAATTCCTTTCCCGAAAAATCGTTGGCAACCAGGCCAGCGAAGCTGGTATCTCCTGCCGCGACTCCGTCTGCAGCATCGACTGGGGTGGCACGTCCACATTTTGTGTATGTTGCAACTCCAGAGTATCCTTTGTCTCCCTGTGGAGTTGTTCGTGTGAACATTCATTTTATTATGAGAACGAGGTCACCTTGCAGGTCGAAAAGAATGCATCATAACCAGGAACAAGCGCTAGATCAGAATCCAATTTCGAGCGGGGAAGTTTAACTTCTTGAAAACAAATGATGTCTGCATGAAATGAATCCAGCAATTCTTTGGTGGTGGTGAACTGGCTGGAGTAAAAGTTCTAGAATTCGATTTGTTCAAACGTTGCGCACAAATTAAAAAATTAAACCTTCAGTGACCTAAGACCCTATGTGTGCATTAGCACTTCAACCGTTTCGATCGTTCAGAGACGTTACGTTGATGTTCCATGAAACGATTCGGAAACCTCCGTGTGACATGGTTTTCTTATCGTGTGACGTGGTGCGGATTATTTACAACCCATTTCAATGGGCTTAACACATGATTTGAGACTTTGAGACAAATATGCATTCAGCATATAAAAAGTTTTATTCTTCTAGGAAGTTGAAGCTTAAATCCTTTGCTTCACCCATGCTTCCAACCCCCCCGCAACAATTAACTCTTGAGCCGCCTTCCCAACAACAGGAATGTCGAAAGATTTCCCAGAAGCAAGATTAAAACGCCCTCCCACAAAGTCCACCTCCGCAGACCATCCAGGTCGTCGAGTCGCTTGTTTTTCGCCGCTGAGCTCTTGCCGCAGGTATCGCACGAGTTCAGGGCACTCAAGGCACAGAAGGCCGTTATTGATCGCATTCCTCTTGTACGTTTCCGATAATGAGCCTGCGATGACCACTTTTATGCCTCGATGAATAAGGCACGTAGCCGCTTGCTCTCGCGATGACCCAGTTCCGAAATTAAATCCGGAAATCAAAATATCACCCTAATGCATTATAAGCAAATTTAACAACATTAGATTAACGAACTTGCTTCGCTTGAGCTGAAAATGTAGGGTCGTAATTCCGCATCGCAACCTCCGCCATTTCCTCAGGAGAAACATCCTCACGATAAGTGTGGCTACCAGGATATATTCCATCAGTGTCAAGATTGTCGGCATCGCAGAACACAATTTCGCCGGTGTGCTTTGCCGGAAAACCAAGAATGGTCGAGTCATTTCCACTGGCAGTACTTTTTGAAATAGATGGCTTCGGGACCGTGGTCACACTGAAGTGAGGTTTTTGACGTTCCGTATTGGATGTGCTTGATGACAGGCTTTCAGGTGAAACAATACGTCCAGCAATCGCCGAGGCGGCAACAACAGCTAGCAGCAAAGTAAGCCTATTATTAGTAGATTAAAATTACCTGGAGAAGCCAGGTACGCGTATGACGAACGAGATCCCATACGACCCTTAAAATTTCTATTGGTTGCAGAAATTCCCACCTCATTATCCTTCAATAGCCCAGTGCCAAGACCTAAAGTTGTGTAACATTAATTCACGAAGCTTCTTTCTGATCTCACCGATACATGGGCCGCACCCTGCGGGAAGTGCGAGAGCACCTGCATCCATCAACGCCTTCCAGTCGCCATCAATTTCTGAGTCGTGCTGAACTTCACTGGATGCAGCAGCGACGTAAAACTCTACGCCGGGTGCGATTTTCTTCCCACGCACAATATTTGCGGCCACCTTAAGATCAGAGACACGCGAGTTTGTGCAAGACAACAGATACGCCTTGTTAACTTTCACTTCTCCGAGTAGTCCACCAGTTTGAAAATCGTCAACTGGGTGCGCTATTTTAACCGAGTTCGGTCCTGATATATAAGGAGATACACGAGAAAGATCGAAGTTGATAACTTTTGAATAGAATGCTTCAGGGTCGGCCACTAATGGGCTGTTTGCCAAGTCGTCAATTCGTTCTCGGGTCAAACGCGGGCTAGTCGGTCCCCGCCGCTTAAGACGAGCCTCGTAGAAGTCCAGCGTTCGTTCGTCAACAGGGAAAACGCCAGCTAAAGCACCCCATTCGGTTGTCATGTTTGCAATAGTAAGGCGCTCATCAATTGATAAATGTTTGACTCCATCCCCAGTAAATTCCACGGCGTGGTTGAGAACCTGGAAATATTAGCGAAGAAACTGCAGACTGTTTATACCTCATCGTTATTCAGTAGGCCACACAGTGCAATGATCACGTCTTTTCCAGAAGATCCGAGAGGAAGCTTTCCTTCAAAGTGCACTTTTGCTACAGGAGGAACTTGCCACCATGTTTGACCAGTTGCCCAAATTGCCGCCGCATCTGTTCTTACAACTGGTGTACCAAGTGCTCCGACTCCGCCGTACATATTGGAGTGGGAATCCGAGGCAACGACCATAGTATAAGGAAACGCATAGCTTTCTTCCACCATGACTTGATGCCCAATGCCTCGGCCTGCTGGATAGAAATCCACGCGGTTTTTCTTTGCGAAGTCTTCTATAGACTGGTACTTCTCAAGATTCTGAGTATAAACATTGGTGTTAGCCCGTCCATTTGACAAGTTTCCATACCTTTGGGCTTTTATTTTGTACGTCATGATCTAACGTAAAAACTGGCTGCTTCTCATTGAAAAACCTTGTTGCTCCGATCGATTTAAACCTTGTGTCGTTGTTAGAATGCTTTGAGGGCGGGGAAACATACTTGGTCATCACTGCAGCTGTATTGTCGTGAGTCATGACATGCTGGGGGCGGATGGACACAAAATCACCCTGCCGAACAGGAACCGGCGATGGGCCTGCTCTGTCAATGGCATACTTTTGAACAATTTGCTCAATAAGATTCTGAGGGACTTCTGCTCGACTGCTGGTTGCGAAGGTCGCGTAACGTGGGTGCACACCTCGACCCCAGCGGTTGACATGGAAGGTCGGCATTTCCTGCGGTCTATTTCTAGACAAAATCTTCCTAAATTTTGGTCACCCTGAATCAAGATCTGTAGCCGCACCAGAGGGTCGCACCGTTGGCATCCAGCATGCCATTTTCCTTTCCGGTCTTTTTCATACTCTTCTCTGGTAAGAGGTGGTCCTTCCTCTTACATTGATCTTAACTCTCTGTTGTTGTAGATACTTTGGAAGAAGCCTTTGTTCTCTCTATCTTCCTCGCTTACAACTACGTTTACAACCGTCATGAACCGAAACGGACAAAGAAGATCCGCCGTCATATTTTGGCAGGATCTGGTTGTGCTCTTGCGTTTTCATTTGCTGTGGGAACTGGCTTTATTGTGACGGATGCCAACTACAAGGTCAATCTTTGGTAAATTTCAACTCCCGAAAAGTAGCTCGCTGATAACATACTCCCAACAGGATTTACTCTTATTGGATTTGGACTGCTGCTCTTGCCGTACCGCAGTCGTTAATCTTATCATTATTTGTTCTGCTTGATTTGTGTCAACGTCATGACCGGACGAAAAAACGGTCGATGCCATGTGACATCTCGTATACCACGGATGCACCTCGCTGTTCTCGAGTTCCATTGATTGGAACCGAATCTCTCCAACGCATTTCCCGAAGTATCTACAGTCCGTCTGCCCCTCCTCTTGGGCTTATAATGCACAAAGAAACCGTCGACTTAGTGCTTTCGGGAACGATCACCTCTCCGACCGATTGTGAACCGCCCCCTTACGAGCCTCGCCTATCTCGGGAACAATCGTCTGTTGTGATCGCAGCGGTTGTTGCAAATGCGGGACTGGTTCCTGGCTCTGTGGCCGCAGGACTGGATCCTTATGCCGATACGGGCCTTTCGAAGCAAGCAACCCCCAACAAAAATATGCAATCGATGTTCCATCGGTTCGCTCCTGCAGCATTGGCACTCGTGTCATTTTTGGTAGTCGTTCGCACTGGTCTGGAGGCGGTTGTTACGCTGGGAAATGTTCGTATTCATACCTTCGACGCCCAAATACTCACGTGTATTTTAAAGATGACGATCCCGACAGACCCGGCGGCCTTGGGTTTAGGTGGATTTGCTGGCGCAGTTTGCGGACTTGCCGTTGGGTTGGGGCTCTTTTGGATCGTAGTATCTATTCCACCGTCCGCTTTTGGTGTTGCCATCCCATCGGCATTCCTTGTGTACTCTGCTGGGCTCTGTGTTCGGGCTGTTCGGTCACTCGAGGTCAACTCGTGGCTTTATGCTGTTGGATTTGACGACTACTGGACGGTTGTGAACACAAACGACGTTCGAAGCGCATTATGGTATGACGCATTATGGTTTGTTTGCACTTTCTTAGTACTCTACAGGGCATTTCAGTGTTGTAGCCCTCGGAATCATGACGCATGGCTACTCTTCCAAGCGCTGGTCGGTTGGGACAATGTTGGCTCTTATGCATCCTTTTCTGTATATTTGATTTTCTGGATTGTGGTCTTTGCTTCCATATTGACCTGCCGTGTGCGTCGGTTTTTTAAGGGAGCACACAATGCTCGCGATCTTCTACGCATTTGACCGCCCTCCATTGTAAACTGATGCCAATAGCATAAAACCATTCCAAACTTGCTAGCTTTGTTAATGAGTAGGATTTTCACTAGCGACTAAAAAGAATGGCCGCATATCTCGGTGACGAACTGATGAATACTTGTAGTTTTTTGAGAGAGGACCCCATAAAAAAAACGAATGCTGCACGCTCAACCGATGTATCTTTCAGCTTTGCAATATAATCTTGTTTGTTCAACAGGTATAGTAAGTCTTAAACATTTCCAAGTTTCCGGTGGTCTTGCTGATCTGGGCGCACGCCAAGGCATTTAAGATGCGAACAAAGATGCTCAGAAAACGTCATAAAGCGTGACAAATGCTATACCAACTGCATGGGGCTTTCGCTGAGATAAATGAGCGACAGAATAACGATCAAAAGGCCCGTCTGCTCATTGATTTGACGTCTAGAGCGTCTTGGGGCAAACTCGCATGAGGCGAAATTGGCCGAAAAATCCAAACGTAGCTCACCTTTTCTCGTAGCTCTAATTAACGGCAGTATCTTAATGGATATTAAATTCCTTACCATTTCCGGCCCTTGCTATTACTTCCTGTGCCCACCCCAAAAACTCGACGAAAGCGGTTTGTTCACCAGAAAAAAAGGCAGTTAAACCTCTCAATGGTCTCCGAGTACTGCCACCGATGTCAAATACGACATATTTCTCCTTTTGTGTACCTTTTCATACATTTATAAGGCATTTCTTGTATTGGGTAAATTATGCCAGAACAACCTTTCTCACCATACGATTGGAGTCATAATTAAAAAGGGAAGTTACGATCTCTCCTGTGCTTATTTGAGAACTAATATCTTGCGATAGCTTAGGCCTGAACCATGCTTTGAGGCTTGGGATGATGATGCACGATATTCTGACAAGGGACACATGGCCGAAGGTCAAAGCTGGTTTGATCGGGAGTTTGACCTCGAACTCGAAGATTCCGACGAGAAACCTGGGGGGCTATTCAGGTATTAAGAAACGGAGCGCGCCTTCGGCGCCTCTTCTTCATAACGGGCTGTTCAGATCGGTTAAGTTTCGACTTATTCACCCTCTTTAAATTCAGAATTTATCAAACAGCCGCGGAGACGGGCCCACTATTCGTGTTTCACCATGGCGCTGGCCACACGGCCCATACTTGGGCATTACTATTGAAGGATCTCATAGCACAGAAGGAATTGGAACGCGTGGATGTGCCGTTTTCCTTCTTGTGTTTCGACAGTCGAGGTCATGGTAGGAAACCCATTTTTGGCAATAGACTAACATGATCAGGAAAATCGTCATCTCTGGACGAAAGCACTCAGTCTCTTGATCAGCTCACGGATGATCTCCTACGAATTATCGCTCGATGCAGACGAGATGAGTCTCAGGATATTATCATTGTGGGCCATAGGTAAAAGTTTCTGCTGGAAATATTAGGCTGAGGTTTGCAGCATGGGAGGTGCGGTAGCCGTCGAAGCAGCCAGGCGCAACACTGTAAAATGCCTTGTGGGAGTTGTTGTCATTGATGTGGTCGAAGGTATTTTGCATTCCGTTGTCGAGTCTAAAGTCTTGTATAGGAACCGCTATCGAGGCGCTGCAACACATGAAAGCCATTTTAAGATCCCGACCGAAGAAGTTTCGATCAGTGCTGGATGCTGTGGAGTGGAGGTATGCCAGAAATCCTGGTGGCGACTAATGTGTTCAGCATACGAAGCCATCAAACATCAAGTAGAAAAGCCGCAAACATTTCCGTTCCTTCGCAGCTTTTGCCCATAGATGGCGATCCTCAAAATGGGTTCACTTGGAGAACCGACCTGGCTATCGGCGAGCCGTATTGGCGAGGTAATGATGGTATAAATCAACTAGCCTAAGTTTTCAGAGTGGTTTGAAGGCCTTTCTGCGAAATTTTTATCGATCCGGGCAGGTCGCCTTCTGGTTCTTGCGGGTAACTGAGTTTCAATTGAAGTTCATATCTAAATCGCTCAAGGGACCGACCGGTTGGACAAGGAACTTACGATTGGGCAAATGCAAGGTTTGTTCAGCGACTGCGTCCTTTCACTAATTGTTTTGTAGGGAAATTCCAAATGGAAGTCCTTCCGGATTCCGGGCATATGGTTCAAGAAGATCAACCAGAAAGACTGGCATCTATTTTACTTGATTTTTGGAAACGAAATCGAAGGGATGCTTTGGTTATAAAACGATTTCCTATCCCCCTTAAGCCACATGACAAAGCCACGAAGCCTGAATGATATAAACTGCCCCTGTTGGTTGGCTTTTGCTGACGCGGGTGTATGTCTGCAACGAAAATGGCTGCGCCATGTTGTGGGGTGGGACTTGGGATACCGGTCCAGGCTGACAGAAGTAGTTCGTGTTGGAGGCTATACCAATCACGAAGAATCCTATATAATCGAAAAATCACCTCTGCGCTGAAGTAAATATATATGATGGCCCGACAAAATTGAAGCTACGACTTCACTGACGGGCGAAGCTACGATTCAAGATCGTTGGAAGAACAATACGAAAAGGATAGCAATTAAGGACCTTTTTTCAATCGGGATTTGTTAGTCTTAGATCTGACACTCCCGTAGTGGGTGGCTTAAAACGGTTTTCGTAACTCTCTCTGAATCGGACTGCAGCAAAAAAAGAAAAGGACTCACCGATGGTATTAGGCTGAAAACACCTCGGCCGATCTCTGGGGGCATCGGTTCATTTTAAGCTTGATTGACCAAGGGCGAATTCGGAAGGCGACCTTTATTAAATAGCGAGGCGATTTAATAAATGCTTTTGAAAACGCTGACACGGGAAGGAGCAATCATGCGACGCCATTGTTAGACATGCATGGAAATCAATTTCTGGCTTGTATTCCAATCGTGTACATGGAATTAAACACAACCCTCACCCCACCCACTTCCACCACACCCGCCCTACAAGCACTCTCCTTTGTCATACACTACGCTTTCCGCCATCTGTACCCGCAGTCAATCACTGCACCCATTAGAAAAAGAGAGAGAGTGTGTGTGTCTGTGTGTGTGTGTATGTGTGTGTATGTGTGTGAGAGAGAGAGTGTGTGTGTCTGTGAATGTGTGTGTGTATGTGTG
>JADGKE010006447.1:0-22460 GCA_026954515.1 Cladochytrium tenue
CTCCCCGCCCCTCCCCCTTCCTCCTTCATAACACCGGGAATGAAAACGTACACAAAAAAACCAAATTGCCAATTGCCGCGCAAGCGAATCCGGAATGTACTAAACCATAAAAGAAGTTACATTTCTGTGCGCCGTCGCAATCTGTGCGACTTTGGACCATAAGTAACCAGGCAACTCCAGGTATTGGGGGGGGCACATAAGGACTGTTACGTGAACAGCACGTCAGCAACGACAAAGTCATCAAAGTCATTTGCCGGCATCGGCTTTGGTGTCGGGGCATCCTTGGTCCTGTTTTTGCTGCCGTTGCTGCTGCTGCTGCTGATGCTGATGCTGCTGCTGCTGCTGCTGCTGCGGTGATTATGGTGGCGGTGGTACGAGCGTACGTGGAGCACGCCCAGCTTCCGGACCACGATTCGGCACCGAGTTGCGTCTTGGGCGCCGTTCACCTCGCCCGCTGGCGTCGCCGCGGTGCCGCCGGCCGGAACGGATCCCTCAACCACCTCGCACACCGCAAAGTCATCGGCCATCTGCGTGTGGGTCGCCACCGAGCCGTTGCCAAACGTCGTCACCGATTGGCCCACGTACACCAGCGCCAGCTCGTGCGGTTCCCCAGAGTCCAGCTTCCCGCTAGGGCTGTACCGCCCGCCCATGCCCGTGATGCCGACCCCGCCTCGCGTCGTCGCCCTGACCGACCACAGCAGGGGCGGGTAGCAAAATTGCGAGCCGGCGAGGTCGCCTGCGCCGAGCCCGGACAACGCGTTGAAAAACGAGTTGGCGAGCTTGAGCGCGAGCCGGTTGTACCTAGTCCCGGAATGGATGAACTCGAGGTACGCGTTGGACTGCTTCTGTGCCCAGCCGCCCAGTTTCCGGTTGACTGAAGATCGAAGGTCCAGTAGCACGTAGTAGAAGACACCATCGTCGTTAGAGGTGAACTGACGTTCAATCGCTGAGAGGCTGGCAAGCGGGATGACGGGAGCGTCTTGGATGAGAATTCTCCCAGAATCCGAGGTGGCACTAGCTTTCAAGAGCACGTCCGAAAATCGAGAGGTAGAAACGCGCTTGTGTTTGTCCTTCCAGAACTGTTTTCTGTCGTAAGTGTTGTCCGTCAGGAAGCTGACCATTTCTTCCACCTCGCAATTTTGGTCAATTGAAGCACTGTGGTACATTCCCGGTAGAAAGGATGCAAACCAAGACGATGTAGCATTGTCCGGCAATTTCGACTCCCCGTCCTTCCCATGGCTTGGCGACATGGACGCAAACGACAGAATCACCTGGGAGCCAAGCGCCGCAACGAAGTCGTGCTTGACTTGGTTAAAGTCCTTTGCGAAATCGATGGTGAATTTGGACCAGTCGAAAATGTTGTGGTCGCTGGGAAGCATCCCCGCGATCCCGTAAAACCTGTCGACCTCAAAGCGGCACTCCCGAAACGCGGCCAGGAACACGGATGTCCGGATCGACGGCTTCGTGATCGAGAGTGGCATCAGCTGAATTGCGTACCGGTACCGCACCTCCTCAGGCGTCTTGGCGTCCTCAAGCGCCGACGTCGCCACGTACGCAATCATATGCTTCCGCGACACCCACGCGCTGCCCGTCGGCGCCCCGGCCTTGCAGCCCGCCGACGACTCGAGGTAGAAGAATAGCTTACTCGGCAGTATGCACTCCTGCAGTGTCCACAGGCGGCTGAACCACCGCGCCGGCCGGCCGCCGCCCTTGATCGGCGTCCCACGCATCCCGAGGTGCTCCATGAACACCCACGTGCAGACAGCCTGCGAATAGTAGTCCTTCATCCTCCCCACTTCCGTCGCCTTGTCGGCGGCGTCGACCTGGTTGACGCAGATCACGTCCATCCACAGGTGCGTGAACGTAGGGCGCGGCGAGGCCTCGTCGGGTGCGGCCTCGTCGGGCGCGGCTCCGTCGCGATCGTCCAGGACGCAGGCGCCGTCAACGTAGATTGCCCGCAGCGCCTCGGCGAGCGACCACGGCGTGCAGCTGGGGATGGGCCATTCCGACACGAACGGAACGAGTCGCCCAGACGCCGTCGGCAGCAGCGCCTTGGACCACAGTGTCGCCTCCTCGATGTGCTGCGGCCAGACGTACGAAAGAGCGGCGTAGGGCGGGGCGCTGTCGGGCCCGTCGAAGTGCTGGACCTTGTTGGTGTAGATGTTCAACAGCCGCATGATGGTGGCTTGGCAGCAACGGGTCGGTTGGTTGGTTGGTTGGTTGGGGGGCGTGATATTATATTCTGCGTCCACAATTCTGTTCCGAGGTTGCAGCCAGGGTGGCAGAGTGACTAAAAATGAGTGAGAACCGGGACAGACAGACAGAGATAGTCAGACAGTCAGACAGTCAGACAGACAGACGGACAGACAGACATAGGCGTGTTCCAGTCATTGCTGTCACACAACAAATATGGTATTATGGCTTTAGCCAGAGAGTGCTTCAACGTTGGATGTATGATAGGACAGCAGGGCGTCGATTGCAGACCCCTTCCTCCTGCGGGCGCCACCACAGCAACCACACGCCCCTCCTCGTACATGATCGCCGACGCACCAACGCTGCTGCCGCTGCTGCCCCACCGCTTGCGACCCGGGCGATGAAAATAGGCCACGCACCCATTGCCCATAGACAGTGGCGGGACATTGAACGCCAACCCGCAAAGCATCCACAGCGAAGCCGCCAATTTAGTAATGGCACTGATAAGATTTTTTAAAACAGGCCTCAAGTGAAGAGGGGAGAGGGAGAGGGAGAGGGAAGGCTCTGGGGAATCGTCACAAAGTGGAAAGGCTGAGGGAGCAAGGGTGCGGTGTAGGGGGGGGGGAAGGGATGTAAGAGGAATGACTGCACTACGACGCAAATTCAGTGTTTAGTAAGTCGGAGGCCAGATAGAGACTCGCGACGCGCCTCGGTACAGCGCCAATTGGCCGTCATCCTGCGCGACCAGCCTGCACGGCCCATCCGCGCCGTCACCGCCGGCACCCGGTGGAACCTCGACGCCCCACACGCACCGACCGCCGGCATCCAGCAGCTCCAGCCGGCCGTTGCGTCCCACAATCAAGCTGCTGCCCAGCGCCACACCGCCGCCACCGCCATTACCCTCCTCGTCGGGTGCCGCCCACACTGCCCGCCCGCCGTCAGTCAGCACCAACCGCCCGTCCGGCCGCAGGTGCAGTACCAGCCGTCCGCTGGCGCTCGCCAGCGCGTCACCGCGATGCAGCGCCGCCCCGCCGTGCAGGTCGCCTGACACCATACGCGCCGGCGGTGCAGCGGGGGGTAGCTCGACAACGGCGGCGCCCTGGGCGATCAGGACGACGTCCGGCGGAGGCGGGCCGGGCGGCGGGGCGTACACGACGGGAGCCAGATGCGGCGCTGCCGGCTCGCTCGGAGGGAACGGCGGCGGGTCGTATCGCACGGGAGTGGCACGGACGGGCTCGCCGGCGTGCTGTACGTGCGCGTGCCCATGCGCATTCGCCTGCGTCGTGTTCGTGGCCCAGATAGCCTCCCTGCCGTTTTTGTAGAGCACTACGTTGCCGTCGTCTTGCACCGCCAGGCGGTAGTCGTGCCCACGCCCGCCGTGGCGCCACGTGTCCGAGCTCCACCGGCAGTCGCCTTGCCCTCGGTTCGCAACGTACAGGCAGATGTTGCCGTCGTCCTGCAGAGCCAGCAGGTCGGCGGGCGAGTGCTCAGTGTTGCTGGCCCACAGCGGCCGCTGCGGCCCGTCGTACAGCACCAAGTTGCCATCCGCCTGCAGGATGAACAGGAACCGGCCGCTGAGGCTCGCGATCGCGTCGCCGCGGCGCAGGCTGGAACCCATGTGTAGCTGTCCCGTGCGGTGGACCCGCTGCGGCGTTGACAGCGGGTCGACGGACTGCAACCCCGACTGGCACGTGTTGGTCGCCCAGATTGCCTCGCTGCCGTTCTTGTAGAGGACCACGTTGCCGTCGTCCTGCACCGACAGACGGTATTCGTGGCCGATCCCGTGACTCCATGTGTCCGAGCTCCACTTGCAGTCGCCCTGCCCGCGACTCGCGACGTACAGGCAGAGGTTGCCGTCGCGCTGCATCACGAGCAGATCGGCGGGCGACCGGCTTGTGTTGCTGGCCCACATCGCTCGCGCGGAGGACCCGCCGCCGTGGTGGCTGTCGTAAAGCACCAGATTGCCGTCTTGCTGAAGCGTTAAGAAGAATCGCCGGCTGGGGCTGAAGATCGCGTCGCCGCGGCGGATGCAGGCGTTGCACGGCAGGGAGTTCGCGTGGGCGGATCCGTACGAGGTGGAGAAGTTGCGAGGGTGGTCGACAGGGTGCGCATTTGGCTGGGATGTGTTCGTAGCCCAGATAGCCTCGCCGCCTTCCTTGTAGAGCACTACGTTACCATCGTCTTGCACGGCGAGCCGGTAATCGTGGCCGGTGCCGTGGCCCCACGAGCCCGAGCTCCACCTGCAGTCGTCCTGGCCGCACTCTGCCACGTACAGGCAGAGGTTGCCGTCGTGCTGCAGCACCAGCAGGTCCGCGGGCGAGTTGTCTGTGTTGGAGGCCCAGATGGCGTGCGCATCGAACTGGCCGTGGTCGTAGAGCACCAAGTTGCCGTCTTGCTGCAACGCCAAGCGGAAGCGCGAGCTGGGGCTGTAGAGCGCGTCGCCGCGCCGCAGGGATTGGCCGCACTCCATGGGGGTCTGGTGTGTGCTTAGGTGATGGTGGTGATGGTGCTGGTGGAGGTGGGGCAGCTTTATCTTCTGCACAGCCACCACCGCCACTCCCCACGGTCAAAAAATGCACTGGACCACCCCACGGTCGCGGCTCGAGATTGTTGGAGGACGACAACAGCATGTGCATCTTCAGCGATCTGGCGGCTCTGATACCTCCTTCAGTGACAAAGGAGAATGTGGCCGCGTAGCGAGGAAATACAAAATAGGCCTGTACTGGCTGTTCTATTATCGGCTGTCTGTCCGTATTCGATTCCATGTGCATCAACGAACATGAGTATCGTGAATACGAACCTGGGGCGGTACATCGCAAGTGCTTTTAAAAGTGGTTTGTATTGTACTCCTTTCCAAGTTCGTGAGCGTTTTTCGTGCTATAGGCACAAACGATGAAAAAGCAAGCTGTCGAAGTAATACAGAGTCTTTACTTGGGTAGAAACCTGGTTTACAGCTTCGAGATACCGTCCCCTTTGCGAACGTCCTTGACCTTCCACCACGGCCACCACCCGCTCTCTCTCAAGGGCTTGAGGCTGGCCTGGAACTTGGGCTTCCTCTTCTGCATAAAGCTCATCACCCCCTCCTTGGCGTCGCCGCTTACCACCTGCCACGCCAGCGCCAGGCTCTCCCGCTCGTGCACCTCCTCCACGCCTCCCTCCAGCTGCCCGCCGAGTCCGCCTCCGGGACGCCACAGCTGCGCCTTGATAATGGCCATCGAGAGCAGCGAGTTCTCCTCCGCCAGGCGCGTCGCCAGACCCATCGCCGCCGGGAGCACCTCCCCTGCTGACGCTTGCACCGAAAAGAAGAGCGCCGACAGCGGCGATACCGCGCTCGCCGACGCCGGGAACACGTCGCCCGTCAGCAGGATCTTGGACGCGTTGCTGTGTCCCACCAGCCGCGGCAGGAAGTACGACGACACGGCGTCGCTGGCGATACCGCGCTTGGCGAAGGGCGTACCCAGCTTGGCGCTTTTTAGGGGGGGGGGAGCAGGAGGAGTGAGTATGCATTTAGGATACCAGGAGATCTAAGTTACCCTTCCACACAGATCCTCAAGTCGGCCGGAAGCGTCATGGTCAATCCGATCCCAACCGCGTTGCCGTTGATGGCGGCGACGATGAGCTTAGGGCACCTCAGCATCTCGAGCACAATCTGACCGCCGCCGTCGCGGTGGTCCTCCAGCCGCGCCGCGGGATCCACGCCAAATCCGCCAGTCGTCAGGTCGGCGCCGGCGCAAAACGACTTGCCGGCCCCGGTCAGCACCACCACCTTGACGCGATCGTCGTGGCTCGCGAGCTGGTACGCGAAGATCAGGCCGGCCGCCATGTGCGAGCTCAGCGCGTTGTGTCTGGGGGAAGGGCAGAACGAAAGGGGAGAGTCGGAAGAGGAGTCCAATTACGTCAGAGTCGTGTTGGGCTCAAAGATAAATCAGAAGGGCAGGGAAGGTGTGCTCACCGCTCAGGGCGATTAAGAGTGATCAGCAAGACGCCCGTCTTATGATCGAGACCGACCAGTAAGTCCTTCCAGGGGTAGGCGCCGTAATCGAAGGCCGACACATCGATGGAGTCGATAGCTGGGTGGGGGCTGGTAAAGGCCGGCATGCCTGGTTGGGCACAGCTCAAAGCAACACGGCGTGAGTCGATGGCTGTGTGTGGGTTGTTACAGCCACGAAAAAATAGAAGGTGTTGAGGCGGAGTGAGCGAGGGTTGGGGGACGCCGGGAGGGAGGTGAGGGTAGGATCAGGTTGGTTGGCGTGATGACGTTCCGCCTGTGTGTGCACGTGCCCCCTAAGTCCCGATGAAGGCCCTCCCCGCATGGTGCGACGTGAAACAACGCTTCAGTGTATGACATTGATATAGAACCCTCCACCCGGGGGGTGTGTGAATACTCAAATGCGAAATAATAAGCATGCACCCGTCAGCCCTTACCATTCACCTGCTGCGCCGCCCTTCTTGCCCACAAATGATGTCCTCCGCCCTGAATAGCTTGCTCTTCAAACCCATGATCACAAAGCAAAAAAAAAAAACTGGTCTACGCTAGCCCATCATTGCCGTTCTTCACCAGCAACAATTGCCGCAAATTTTTAATTCAAGTCCTTTATACTAGTCCGAGGAGCATCTCATCCGCGTCCTCAAAAATGTGGGAGGAAAGGAGGGAGGGGAAAAGGCGATTGGATGGCCGTTAAGCAAGAGACAAAAAAAGAAAAGACAAAAACGGCATCACAAGAGCAAACTCCACACACCCTCTCTTTCTCTCTCGCACACGATTCCTCTACACCACCTTGAAACAGAGAATCAGCAACTCCGCATCGACCCACCACCAACGAACACAATGCTGCTCCGCTCACGCAATACACGCCATGACAGCATATCCCTCCCGTCCGCGATCACTTCGCCTTCGCCTGCATCTTCTTCTGATACTCGGCTACCATCATGGCCTGCACGCCCGGCAGCACAGGCACGTGGTCCTTGTATTCCATCGTGAACTCGCCCTTGCCCTGCGTCACGGACCGCAGGTCGGTCGAGAACCCGAACATGTCGTTCAGCGGAACCTCGGCGGCCACTTCGACATAGTCGTCACAACCTCGCTATCGGCGATCGTGCCTTTCCGCTTGTTCAGCAGCGCGATCACGTTGCCCTGCGCGTGGAGTGACGAGGGGGTCAAAGGGGGAGAGGGTTTCGGGTTGGCTATCAGCAATCTAGAAGTGCTGGCGTCGGGCGACGACATGGCCGCACCTGAAATTCCGACGGCGCAGATACGTTCACGCTCATGACTGGCTCAAGGATCTGCGCGCCGGCTTTCATATATGCTGTGTACGGCAACAGAAAAGGGTGCGTCGGTAGGTGTGATGGGTGGGAAGTGACCAGAGTGGAGTAGTTAGCTCAAGTGTTCTCAAACAGCCGAGGAGCGGAGCAGTGTGAGCGGAGAAAGACGATTACGCCTGAAAAGGCGTAGGCAAAAAAAGGCTCGAGAGAGCGCGACGCGTTAATACTGACCCTCTCGGAAGGCGTAGAGCCCGGCCAACTTGAACGCGATCTCGCTCGAGTCGACGGGGTGTGACATGCCGTCCTCTAGCACGAACCTTGTGCCTGTGATCGGCGCTCCAATCAGCGAGCCCTTCTGGGTTGCCTCTTTGGCGCTGGAACCTTTGTAGGGCCTTGGAAAAGTTGGGCGTTCTTTTCCTTTCGGTTCTACCGACAGCGAGATAACTGGCTTGGGCACAAACATCGACGTCTAGAGGCGCAAGATCACGAGGAATAGTAAACAGGCGGGGATGAGTGATGGGGGGGGGGGTTTGAGGTTAAAACTGGCTGTTAAGCCCAAAGCCGTTCACAGGTACCCCTCACCATAGTCAGGGACGCCGTGCCGTCCGTAAAGGTGTCTCCGGACGCGCATTCAATACCAAAGACGGCAAATATTTCGCCGGAAGCGATCATATCAACGTCCTACACAACGAATAAGAAATGACAAACGCAGCGTCAGTAGATTTCAACGACAGAGAGGCAGCGACAAACGCCCTCATACCTCCATCTCGTTCGAGTGCATTCGTACAAGCCTAGGAACCTTGACGCGCTTTCCCGTCCTGGCGTTGACGATCCAGTCGCCCTTCCGCAAAGTCCCTTGGTATACCGTACATACGTCAGCTGCCCGAACCGACTCTCCTCCAGTTTGAACGCGAGCGACACCAACGGCCGGTCTGACGCAGATGAGAGCCGCACTTGGCCTCCTCTTGTTTGGCGTCCAGCCCGTGGTTGGCAACCTCGTGCGGCGCCGGCAAGTAGCTGATCACCCCGTCCAGCATCGGCTGCACGCCCTTGTTGTGGTACGACGAGCTTAAGGCTGATCGTGGCGCGCCGGATTGCCGCCTTGTTTTGCGGAGAACGCGTGAAACAAGGAGAAAAAATGAACGCGTCAGCTTGGTCCGTGTTATTTTCACTATCACCGTCAGTTGTTCCGCGGAGGGTTCCTCTTCACTGAGGAACAGGTCGGCTATCTCATCGTCCACTTCAGCGACAGAAGCCGTCAGCTCAGCACGTTTTTCCTTTGCCGCACTCAGCATTTCCGCTGGTATTTCCTTCACTATGACCTTTTCACTAGAAATCTCATCAGCTTGCAGGATCCTGAGTGAACAATGCAAGAGACGTACCCCTTTGGGCCTTCGTGATAGTACGCTTTCATATTAACCAAGTCGATGACACCTTGGAAACCTGTCCTCGGCACCAATTGGTAGCTGCACGGCGCATGCGTGCAGCCGGAGCATGTTGCGTAGCTGCTCGACAATTCGCGCAGGGTTTGCACCGGCCCTAGAACGAAAGTCAGCCAGCTTTCCTCTAAATGGACGTATTGAGCATCGACCTACCGGTCCATCTTATTGATAAAGCAGATCCGGGGCTGCTGTACCGTTTCATCTGACGGTCGACCGTGATGGTTTGCGACTGCAAAACGACTCCGAACGTAAACGCGGGCATCGCGAAGAAATAAATGTAATGTGTCACGCACCTGAACACCACCGACTGCACAAAGCACCAGGACGGCACTGTCGAGAACGCGCAACGCGCGCT
The DNA here is from genome assembly GCA_026954515.1 of Cladochytrium tenue. Classification (NCBI taxonomy): domain Eukaryota; kingdom Fungi; phylum Chytridiomycota; class Chytridiomycetes; order Cladochytriales; family Cladochytriaceae; genus Cladochytrium; species Cladochytrium tenue. Next base: position 9,253 of record JADGKE010006447.1, read on the forward strand.
CAACTTCGAGGATAAAGTCGAGGTGGCCTAAAATAGTCCAACTCAGTCACCACCAGGGACCCTCACCCCTTTCCCTTCTCGCTCCATCCCCATACGACGCGTCCATACCCGGGGTATCGATGATGTTGATGAAATGGCCATCCCAGTTTGTGAATGTGGCGGCGGACTGGATGGTGATGCCCTTCTCGCGCTCCAACTCCATCGAGTCCATCTTGGCGCCTACATTGTCCTTACCGCGCACCTCATGGATCTCGTCAATGCGCCCCGTGTAGTACAGGATGCGCTCCGTCAGAGTCGTCTTGCCCGAGTCGATGTGCGCCGAGATGCCTATGTTGCGTTGTTGTGCTAGCCGCCCCTGATCGTGCGAGGGGACCGGCGCGGGCGTGGAGGGGAAGGTGGGACGGAAAGGAATAAGGCTGATGCTGCTGTACTTTGTTTGGTGTCAACAGAATCCACACGCACCTTGTCGGCATCGCTGAGAGCGCCAGGGGCTTGCTCATCTGCGGGAGCGGCAGCGGCCGTCGCAAATCCCTGGCGACACGCTGCCAGGAAGATGTTGCTAAGTGGGAAAGACACGGTTTGTGTATGTTATTCGCAAGTTGATGAGGTACGTTAGAAATTCCAGTTCGTCTCAAGGTACTGGAAAGGCAGAGGATGATGCAGGAAGTGCAGAAAGTGAACATAATTAAGGGATAACGATATGGCGTCGCAGAATAAGTGGAATCACAGATCAAGTATGGTCAGAAATGATCATTGTCATTGTCCTCACTAGGCTCACCAGTTCAGCTGTGAATGGGTTCGTAGTGTAAGCTGAATTGCACTAAACAGCAGACATGAAAATAGGAGATCACAGCAGGTAGTGAAGAGAACATGAAATGATATTCTGAACTGCTGCGCCCGTGTTGTTTCTTGACTGCGCAAATTCTTATTTTGGATGGTTAAGAGAGTAAACACAGCAAGGAACTTATGTGTTACATACTTTTCAACCACACCACGTGTTCTCAAGGCCACCAGCGATAGTCACCAATAGATTAATGATGTCATGTCACTTGTGTGTCCCATTGTATATTATGCATGGACAGATTTCAAGGTCCGCATTGGTGGGCAGAGTGGGGGAGAGGGTGGTGCATCCTTCTAATCGTGACCACTTAGCCACAACTTCACAACATCGACACCCAGCCTGTCGCCCACTTAGCCACATCTTCATTTTCCTGCCTAAACATACGCAGCTTGCACAGACTGAGGTAAGCGACTGGGGTCGATGTGAAGATGTGACTAAGCTGCCTTAGTCACATCTTCACTCAGTCCTTATAACTAGCCTCTGTCTGTGCAAGCTGGGTCTGTTTAGGCAGGAGTGTGAAGATTTGGCTAAGTGGCTGCAGACCAGATGTCGATGTTGCGAAGTTGTGGCTAAGTGGTTGCAGGTCGGTAGAAATCAGATTTGTGTCACATGTACTGACCAACCAACAGCACGGTCATAACCCAAAGCGCCACCCATCAGCTCATTTGGGGTGGCTCATTTGGGGGTGGGGGAGTCGATGAGTGTGGACATTCAAATTGGACCCTTTCAAAAAAGGGTCCAAATCAACAACGCCTTGGACGGACCAACGAACTTCAGAGGCTTTTGCCGAAATTTTGCTGCAGCTCTTCCAGCTAAAGTTCGGTCTGCACCACAGAGATACAGAGAGTCCATGTTTTGATTTTTACTACACTACTGAATCTCTCCATCGTGGCCAAGGGCATGCATGAGACGGTCGCTGTGGCACTGTTGAGCTGTGAGTTTGAGGCTCAAGGCGCTGGGCACAGTGGACGTGTTATCTGACATGACTACAGCTGTCTATTGGCGCGATTGTCGCATCCTTGTGCATGCAAATGCAAGGAAAAGTGGGTGTAGTGACTTGCATATGTGTTGTGGTTGAATGCTTTCAACAACTTTCTCCTCCATAGCAGTAGCAATATTCAGTTGTCTGGTCAATTTTTGGGGTTAACTTCCCACTTAGCAACATCTTCCAGGGCCGCAAGACGCGGCAGCGGGGGAAGCCGGTTTGGCACGACAGCAGCGGCAGCAGCTCCTCTGGTCGTGTGAGAGTGAAAGTGAAAGCCGCCATGTAGGGTAGTGCGAGGGGAAATGGGGCTGGCGGAGTTGAGCTGCCGGTTGGTGCCGACGGCCGGCAGGAGGGCGGCTGCCAGCACAGCGGGGGATCGCGACAGGAGTGGAGAGTTGGCGGTGGCGGCGGCGGCGGCGGCAGCGACGGGGCGCAAGGCGGCGCGCCAGGCGTAGGCGGCTGCAGTGCGCGGGCGGTTAGTATCACGGGGAAGGAGGGTGCCGCCGTCGGGGTCACAACTTAGGGTGTGCCACTGTTGATCCCCCTGACGCAGCCCTTGAGGCCGTTGCAAGAGCCGTTGCTGAGCGGTTCTCCGGCCAGTTTCGTCTTATTTTCTCTCGATTGGACGCCGCTGAGGGTAGCTCGGCTGATACCCTTCGCCAACTTGCTGATTTACGTTCTGCAAACGAGAATCTCCGCCGGCAGCTAGCAGCCAAGGAGTCTGCCCTCTCGTCTGCGCACGAGGTCATCGCTGACCTGCGTCGTGAGATTATGACTCTGAGATCCGCCTCGCTTCCTCTGGCAGCCGCGAGGATGCAATCTCCTACTGCGGATGCCCGCTGGGATTCGGCTCTCGAGCTCCCTGCTGACGCGTCGCCCAGAGCCGCCCTCGACGCCGCTTTCCCCTCGCAGCCTATAAGAACCGCGGCCGAGAAGGGCAAGGCTCCAGCCAACCGGTTCCCACTTTCCTTTGCTGCGGCTGCTGTATCCAACACCGCTCCACGCCCCTTCCCGTCCGCTTTTGAGGCCGGCCTCCGCACCATCCGGGCCAACACTGACCGTGATGCAGTTCTTCGCGCGCTTCGTCGCCCTCCTCCGCCTCCTCCCCAGGACGGCTTGGATCCGCGCGCTCAGGCTACCTTCACCCGATTCGCTCTCCGTCCTGGCCTCTCTCCGTCGGCCCGCGCTGACCCGATACACAGCCTCCGCCTGCTACTTCACGCTTCAGCAGTCCCCAGTCCGGCTGAGGTCAAACCTATTGGCCGCTACGCTTCGCTATTCGAGTGCTGGGTGGATGATAAATGGGCCCCCGCCTTCCGCGAGGCCTGTGGGACGGCGCGTATCCTCATCGACGACGACTTTCGTCCCTGGTTACCTCCCTCGTCGCGCGTTACCTCACCTGCCGAGCGCGAGACAGCGCAGAATCAATTCCTCTGGCGAATGGCTCGCATGCTCACGTCTGTTACCCGCCCTCTTGGCCGCGCCCTTCAGGCGTCGATGCTGGAATCTGTCCCCGCTGATCTCCGCCCCCGCCTCGATGCCCTCATTGCCCGTCTGCGTTTGCGTGGCCCAACGCGCGCGCCTGGCGCCGCATCCTTCGTGGCTGCCCCCATGCCTGCGGCTGGCGTGTCAGGGCCTGTCCTGGTTCCAGACTCGCCGCCAGCGCAGAGAGCACCCGCTGTGCTTGCTGACGAGGAAACTATCCCAGCTGCGGGTGCGTCTGATGCTTCTGTCTCTACTACCGATATGGCGACCGACGCTATCAGTCCGTTACATGATTGAGTACGCCTTTGTATTCTTAAATTTGTGTGGCTCCCTCCCTAATCACGGCCCTGCTGTTACTGACCTCTTTCGGCACTACTCTCTTGACTACTCTTTCTTTGTGGATACTGGCATATGTACTTCCGATTTCAATCCCTTGCGCGGGGCGGTGGCTGAGTCCCGGCGCGATCCCCCCCCTTACGTTCCTGGGCGTGCTATCGGTCATCGGGCACGGCGTGGTGTGGGTGCCTTTGCTTCAGAGTCTCTCCCATCAGATCGGTTCCTCTCCTTTTCTGTCCTCTCTTCTGATTCTTCTGGGCGATGGTTGTTTTTGCGGGCAGGGCGCTTCCTTTTCGGGGTTGCATACTTTGAGCCCTCTGCCCCTCTTGGTGTGTTGGAGGATTTTGCGATCGAGCAGCGACGATTATCTCTCACTTTCCCTGGCGACCCCTTCTTCGTGGTCGGCGACTTCAACTGCTGGCTGCGGGACTTTGGCGCCAGGGCGGATCGGCCGGCTGACCGGTGTGCTTGGATACGGACGTGGTTGGCTGAGCCCGACTGGGTGCGGGTGGAGCCGGACACAGGCCATTGGACGACGCGCACCTTCTCCGGCGGCGTGGGAGTGACCGACCTCCTTTGGTGTAATCTTGCCGCCCGCCATCTTCTTTGCTCCTTTGTTGTTCATGATACCCCTGGCGATCCCCCTTCCTTCTCTGATCATCGCATACTCACTTTCTCCGTGGATCTGTCTGGCGCACCAGTCTCTCCGCCCTTCGAGCGTCTTCACATCCGACGCCTCCTTGCACGCCCGCGCCGCTTCCGCAAGAATCTTCGCCACACTGCCATGGCAGCTGCCGATGCAGTCGCTGCGGCTCACCGTTATCTCGACGAGCCCGACGTCGGGACGTGGGAGCAGCGCCGTGAGATTGTCGAAGGCGCTGCGATGGCGGTTACTTGCTGGGTCAATGCAGCTGCCATTGTCACGGCCGGCCGAGTTCGATTCCGTGGAGGAGATGGGGGGCCGGCAGTTGAGGAGGCACACTTGGCTGCTCTTCAAGCGAGGCGGGATGCGGCTCGGATGCTGGCAGAAACCCTGCCGCCCGGAGATCCTACTGCGTATGCACGTTGGGCTGAGTTCCGGGCCCTCTGCCGTATTGTCCGTGCTGCGTCTCGCCGCTTCCGCCGCCGTGTCTTCTCAGCTGCCTCGGATTATCGTCTGCGGGACGCTGCTGGAGAGGCGAAGCGCCTCCGGTGTGCGAAACAGCGAGCTGAGCGGGGCCGCTCAGCCCTCGACCCCTCTCGTTCCGGAATATGCCGACCACTTTCGCACAACATTTGGAGCCTCCCCGACTGCGACGCGCTCTGCCGACCCCGCTATCCTGCGTGCCTGTGACCCGTCTTCGCCAACTCGGCCCTTAGCTCGTAATGAGGTCGACTGGGTTACCGTTGGTGATGTCTCATGCCTATGCCGAGCTGCAGCACATGGCAAGGCTGCCGGCCCGGACTCAGTTTTCGGCGAAGTCTTCTCCCTCGCACCTCAGGAACTAGCTCCGATTCTAACATCCTTGTTCCAGCTGTTCTGTCGAGCTCGGGCCACACCCCCGACGTGGAATGTCGCAAATGTTGCTCTCATATTCAAGAGGAAGGGTTCAACCGAAGATATAGTCAATTACCGCCCTATCTCGCTCATTTCTCGGTTTCGAATGCTCTTTGAGAACCTTCTACGTCGTCAGCTTGAAGCAGTTGTGGAGCCTCTTCTTGACTTTGCCCAGGGCGGTTTCCGGGCAAACCGGTCGCCTCTTGACTCTGCTTTGATCTTGCACGAGCTTCAGTGCCTCCATCCAGAGCTGGTCGTTGCCTTTCTTGATATCCGCGCTGCCTACGATTGTTGTCATCGGGATCTGGTCTGGGAGGCTTTGGCAACAGCTCCTGCAGCTTCACCGGTCTTTCTGGCCCAGGTCCTCCCTGTCATCCGGTCCCTTTTCGACTTCAACTCCGTCCAACTCGTCTTGGCAGGCCATTTTTCTCCTGCGGTCCAGGTCCTGCGGGGGATGCTGCAGGGGACCGTTCTCTCACCCATGCTCTTCAATGTCGCCATCAATTCTCTTCCAGGCACACTGCGTCAAGTCCCTCGCACAGCAATTTCTCTGGGCGGCCTTCGATTGAACTCGCTACTATTTGCTGATGACACGACTGTATTTGCCCGCTCTCCTGCTGACCTGCAGCGCCTGCTCCACACTCTTCATCGTTGGGCCGTGGTCAACGGGATGACATTCAGTGCTGCTAAGTCTTGCGTGGTGGCTCGGGTACCAGGCCTCCACCTCATCCTCTCCGACTCTGTTGTGCCTCAGATTGAGTCTGTGGTATCTCTTGGTCTTGTCCACACTCCGTCTGGTGTTGATTTACCAGCTTCACTTGCACGTCGTATTCCTGCTGTTCGTTGTGCTATTGCCTTCTTCTCTTCCCGGGGCTTCAATGGCTGGGGTTTCCGGGCTGTGCAGAACCGTCGCCTGTACCTCACATTCCTTCGGCCAATGTTTGAGTATGGCTTTGCGCTTTCTTGTCTATCTCAAGCTGCGCTTCGGTCAGTGTCTGCACTCCAGTCTTTTGCGCTCCGCACTGCATCTTCAGTTGCAAGGTCTACCTCCCTCTCCGCTCTGCACGCGCTTTACGGCATCCCTCCTGTCCCTGCCCGCAACGCAGCGCTTCATGCCCGGTATTTCCTCCACTTACATCACCGGGACAACCCAAGTGACTTGGCTGTTCTGGTCTACCGGTTTATGCGAGCCTGTGCACCCGTTCATGGCTCACTTGTGCAGGCTGCCCGACGTTCCAGGCTGGTCGCTGACGTACTTATGGGTGATCCGCCTCCGCTTGTCCCGGACCGCCCAGTTCCACCCCTCACTCGTTTCCGCTCTGGGTCTCGATTCACGGCCTACCTGACTGAGGAGATGATCATTGAATGGCACGTCTCTGCAATCACTTTGTTCCGGGATACATCTAATTCACGCCTCGGTCGGCTCCTTGAGCCTAACGGAACTTCACACCACACGCTGCTCAACTCTGGCCGCTTCCTTTCACGTGGAGACTTCCGCCCGCTCTTTCTGTGGTCTGTTGGCTGTCTTGCTTATCATCAGCCCTGTTTACAGTGTGGGGAGGAACTTTCACGCTCTCACGCCCTTGTTTGTTCAGGAGAGGGGGTCCGGCTGGCACGGCGCTTTCCTGACATTGATGCCCTCCCTGATCCAGCTTCTGGTGCAACAATTGTTGATCGTCTCCTTTCACGTCTGTCTTTCTCATGTCATGGGCGCCCTTCCCAACACCTTCTTTCACTTGCCCATGTTCTCTCCCGCTCCCTTCATCGTGTTCAACGTGCCTGCTCTCCTGCCCGTCTTCTGGATGATGCTTCAACTGCCACGCCTCAGTCCGAACTTGCTTCTTACCTTTCTACACTTGGTGTCCCTCCTCCTGGTCCTCGCGCTGCCATAGCTTCCGCCTCATTTGTGTCCGCCGCTGAACAAGCTGCCCGCATCCTTCTTGACCACTTCGAGCCCATCACCTTCTCACACTACCGCTCTGCACAGTTTGCCTCTCTTGCAATGGACCGTGCTGGTGACTCTGAGCTTTCTTCTTCTTCTTCCTCTTTGCCTTCCTCCCGCTCTTCCACTCCTCCAGTACGTGTTGTTCACCGTGTCCACTTCAGTTTGCCGGCCCCTTCATCACCGTCCTCGCCACTGTCTGTCCTCTCACTTTCTCCTAGCTAACTTTATCCGCTCATGATGTATTCCGTTACACTCTGGCCTCATTTCTCTACTCTCCCCACTTATGCCCATTCCGAAGCTGACACTCACCCTTGGCTTGCCTTGAGGTGTGATGTAATACATTGCCTGTGAGACCCTTAGGGTGTGCAGTTATGGTCTGTCTCCCGGTCTGTCTCTCTCACATACAGAAGCACACACACACACGAAGCCTGTTTGTCTCTCTCTGTCTCTTACACACACTTTCTTTCTTTCTTGTACACACACACTCTCACTCTCTCGGTCTCACGGTCCCTCATCGAAGTCCTCTCGCCAATAGTCGCCGATCATTTCCATGACCTCCGCCACCAGCCCCGGCGTCAGCATCGACGGCCCCTTAGGCCGCGACAGCCCCGCCTGGCGTGCTGTTTCGCACATCATAAGATGGGTGCGTCGCGATCGCCGCTACTTCCTTCGCTGAAAATGAACCCTTTCTGCCCGTCACTCGTTTGCACCCCCCGCCTTGTTCTTTTGGACCCATGAATTTAAATGTCCGCTATGGTTCGTATGTGTCGTTTACATAGCCTTGTTGGTCGAGTCCAATGGCGCGATTCCACAGAGGAGAATTACGACACCGGCGAGGACAGCGATTACTATGATCTCGCAGGTCAAAACAACGATCTCGAAGATGAACTCGACGCCGACGCCATCAACACTGCCGCCGCTGGAGGAGCCTCCGACATGGTCCGAATCGGCGACGACGGTGGTGATCCGGCTCCACCTACATAGATCTTGATGATGATAACGACGATGACGACGATGAGGACGCCAATGACGACGGCGACAGTGACGGAGTCCGCGATGTCGAGGACCAGGACGTGCTCGCGTTCAGCGACTGTGCTGACACTTTTCCAATATTTCGAACCTTGCAAGACGACCTGGACGAATTGCGCGACTATGCAGCAGAGCTCGAGGCAAAGGTCGACGAGAGAAGGCCGCCGCCGTCGGCGTACAGCAGAACGGCATCATCCGGGTATCTGCCAACATCTCAAAACTTTGCCAGCCACATCTTCCCCTTAAGTGTAGCCCCACCGCTAAAGTGCCGCACTCTCCTGCAGAGGCGCTTCGAAGAGTCGCTGCGTGAGCTGGAGGCCGGGTTGGACTCGCGGAGGGCCGAGTTGCGCGCGCGTGCAGGCGCCTGAGGGCAAACCCATTACGAATGTGCCAGTAGCTGGTTAATCCGTCTGGCATTGTATCCCAAAGTTGTTCTGATGTCTCTCATCCTTCCGGTTCCCAGGTCTCTCCTTGTATATAGACACTCTTCGTGATTGCACTGATCTATAAAAAAAACCTGCAAGACAGGAATGATGACACAAGGTCGATCTATACGCCAAATTCTCGGACAATGTCGTCACAGCGGCGCAGCCTGTATCGCCATCAGACGCGCCAAAACCTCGGCCCGCTCTTGCTCCGCAGTCCGTAGCTTTGCCTCCAGCTCCGCGATCTAGGGGTGGCGGTTGATGGTGCCGTTTTGGAGACGGGCGGAGGTATCGAGTACGCCACGTGTCGATGATCTACAAGAAAACCAACCAAGATCTTGATTTGATGCTTTGAAGTGTATATGGTTTTAGCACAAATGGGCAGTTACGGCCAGACGACATCAATGTTATGACGAAGACGATGGCGTGAGTGTCGCGAAGCCATCTTTGTACAAAAAATTCCGTGAGGGAGGGGGGATTGTAAGCAAGCAAGCAAGAATGTGGCACTCCAAACCTCAGAGGGTTGCGAAAGGTCAGCTAGGTCGCTCGCGGGCAAAAATTTTCGGTAGCTCGTCCCTCCACTACCATCAAACTACGAATTGTTAAAGAACAGGCGGACTAATGAGTAACAACAGATAAAATCCCGCGAGCGGCTTTCACATATCCCGCGAGCACCTTTTGTAATTCCCGCGAGTGCCTTTCACATATGAAGTGGGTTGGCCCGCGTTCATCGACGGGTCTTTTTTACTCTTCATGATCAGTGCCATAGCTGGCCGGTGCGTTATGCTATACTACATTTCGTACTTTGCAGCTGCCACCGAAATCGCGAGGGATGAAAATGTCCATCTACATTGTTCCGATTCTGAATGCTGGATCCGTGTTTGGCTGTATCACCCCAACTGGATTAGAAGAAATTGGCGAGTACGAAAATTGTCATTCGTCTGGCGGGACCAGCTATCTGATGGCTGTCGCCTTTCAGGAACGATGTCGTGCCTGCCATGTTGTGAAGGCTGCTTGGCTGAAGGAAAGAGCGAAGCGTGTGCGGGTGCACGAGGGAACAGAGGGCGTGGGGACGCGTGTCCCGGCATATCCCACACGATCCACGAGTCCCGCAAGCCACGATCGCCTCCGTCACGTCTCATCGCGAACACAATGGACACTGGAACGCGCTACCGCAAGACAATGAATGCCCCATTCGCACGATCGGTTTTTCCTATTTAATCCGTTACCCTTTCCACACCCCTACCACCCCATCTCCAACTTCCTACCACACTCTGCGCCGTTTTGAAGCCCCTCGCCACTCACCCCATAACATAGCAACCAAGTTCCGAGGTGTGAATCGAACCCGATCATGCTTAATACCGACCAAATTCAGTCTGCCATCGCCAGTTCCATCGCGGCCTCTGCAGTGGCCTTCACCATATGGCGTCTCTGTGTGCAGCGATCGTTCCTCAACTGGATGTGCTTTGCCGCTGCGGTCTGCCAGAGCATTTCCACGGCAACACTGACCATCTACAGCTACGTCTTCGGTCTCGAGTGCAAAGTCCGCTACTTCAACCTCTACCTCTTTATGGGAGTCGCCAAGATCATCGTCTATTACCTCTACGAACAGCGCCTTGCCATGCTCCTCCAGCGCGCAAAGTTTAATCCCTTTCGCTGGATTCTCTACTTCATCCTTGTCTGCTACGCCGGCTTTGTCGTCACCCAGGTCACCCTCAACGTGCGTGACTGCTACTCCACCGCTGCCGGCGTCGCCACCGTCACCAGCCCCTCTGGCTCCATTACTAAGTACATCATGAACTCCTTCGACATGCTCCTTGGGGCCACAATTCTCGTCGGCAGTTTTTACTCCCTCGGCCTCCTCATGGCTGAGAACCGCCGCGCCGGAATCCAATCCACTGGTATATATAAGATTATTCTCAAGTCCGACTCCTTCCGCTTCTTCGCCGTCTTCCCCGTCGAGGTCTACAAGATCTCCACCAGCTCCGACGCATCCGGCAACAACTTGGGCTTCTTCCCCTCCGGCTCAGGCAACGGCAACAACGGCTTCGTCCAGCTCGTCAACGCCTACAAGATCGCGGTCATGATCGCCCTCCTTGTCTTCCCGGGTATGTTCGTCAAGGCAAAGAGCGCCTCCTCCGGTGCCATCTCCTCCCTTCGCGCAGGCCTGAAGTCCGGCGTACAACGAAGCGGCGTTTCCACCCAAAACATCCAGATTGCCAGCAGCGTCGCAACAAAGTCGCGGCCCGCCGCCGACGACCCGGAGTCGGAATTTGCCGTGTGATACTCTTTTGCATAGATCACTGACTCTTTTTATTTTTGTGCGTGTCTGGACTTCTTGTGAAATTTGTCCTTACCTTTCTCTCTTCGTTCTTCACCCACATGTTGAAATGAGTTTAGTAGAAATTTGGCCTGATTTTAGGGTTTAGGGATGGAACAGGTCCATTTTTTACCCCCTCTATTCCCCTCTTCTATATAGCTCGCAGTGAATCACCAAGAAAAAGAAGGGAAAGGCTATTGAACATAAGTCGGCCGGAGCGCTTCTGTCCGTGGTAGGACTTGTTCTGGCTTTCGCCGGCCTCTCCCTCGCCGTTGCTTCGGCACCGGACACGGCTGCGGATGTTGACGGCACCGGAGCCCTGAGCAGCGGCGCGTCAGATGACGTGATGCCGTCGCTGCGCCGTCGCCGCCGCCGCTGGGCGCCACTCCTGCCCCCGGAGACGCACTACCGGTGGGTCTAGCTGCGCGATTGGCCCCAAGGCTGCGAACACCCCCGGCAGCTCTCAGTCACTGATGGCGATACCGCCGCTGTTTGCAATGGGCTCGGCGGCGCCGGCGTCGCCGCTCAGGAAGTCGACAGGGCGTTGAAGGCGTTGGGAGTTTGGTGTCTGGGAGTCGGGCTAGCGAGGGCATCTACCGTGCCGCTGGTGGTTCATGTACGGCTGTTTCATTTTTCCCTTTCCGATAGAGAAGACTTTTTTATCCATGCTGCGCTGGGCTTGTTGCTTGCGGCTGGGAGTAAGGATTCGCACTTTGGGTCTGTAATCAACTTCAGCTGGTATCAGCCAGGCGTTCCTCGACCGCACCCTCCTTTGCGCTTTAATGCGGGCGGCCGTCTCCCTGCCAGTGAGGTGCGGTGGCACCCGCTTTTGGTGACAGCCATACCTCTAATCGCTTGTAGACGCGATTTTTGATGGGAGGTTGGGAAAGGGAAGACGAGGTTGGCAGAGAAAAAATGACGCCAAACATTAAATTCTACACCGGATGTCAATAAAATGGGGTTGCTGGGAGGCAAGGCTTCGGTCAAGGAGAGAAGCGTCCCAGCAAGGAAGTTGCAGGTCGCCTTCAACCCTAACGGATGGAGGGTTGCTTTGTTAGGCTGGCCATTTATGCGTGGTTCCAACACTCGATCTTTACTCTCCACCTTGACAGCACATTTCCCCCATCCAATCCTACCGAACTCGATCGGAGCCTGGTTTCTTTGACTCGCGCTTGGGCACCCTCCCGTCGGATCACTCCCCACCGCCTCGTCGGGCGCGGGCGATAAAGCGTCAACCCTGACTGCCTGCTGAGGTAGGTCTCTCCCTCCCACCCCCCATCTCATCCCGAAAAAAAACTTCCACGTGATCTCTCTTCTTATTACTCTTCATTGCAATACACACGGGGTGCCCAATTCCGATCAGAAAGGCATGCTATATTCCTCTTCCATACACACGGCGAAACAAAACACAACGACGCCACCTCCTTAGCAGTCCGCCGAAACGCCCGCGCTCACACGTGGCTCGCCACCATGGACATTTGCGTGATTGTCTTGCCGCCAGACATCTGCGAATTTGTGCCCTCTAGACGCCTGGCCTTTGCCTGGCTGCGGTTGCTCAGGGCCGCCACAAAGAGGGTGGTCATGACGTTGGCGAACTGCACGTAGGCGCCGGCCGTGTTCGTAAGCGCGTTGGACAGGTAAACCGCGTCGGACGGCACGATGGTCAGGGCCAGGACGTACGTCACGAAGCAGCCGCTGATCGACGCCACGTAGCGCCACCGGCACCTCCTGATAAGGGCGGCCGACGAGGACGTCTCCTCGCCCGTCAGCTTCCTCAGCACCACAAACTGCAGCACAGCCTCCAGCAGCTCGGCCCCCAGCGGGATGATGTCCATCCACGTCAGCAATTTGTAGAGCTGGTTGTACTGGTCAGGGGAGTAGATCCTCGCCCAGTTGCCGTACATGCCGATGCCCGTGCGCAGGATGATCCCAGCCACGTCCAGCACAAGCGCCAGCGTCGTCGTGTACCGCAGCAGCGGGCCCTCGCGAGCCGTCAGGGCCACGGACAGGGAGTACGACAGCCACGCGCTGATGGCCCTGTACACCGCCCCGAACACCCTGCTCAGCCACAGGCACGCCACCACCGACATGCCCGGGATGTTTGTCCAGCCCGATGGCGCGATGAGTATGTACATCGCGAGGTGCAACGGCAGCACGCTCATGGCCAGCCGCGTGCTGACCGTGTGCGCCACGTCCGGGGCGTAGTCGTGCACCACCAGGACCAGCATGATGGACCTGCATATGTCGTAGAAGTAGGTCGACCCGATCGCTGTGGCGGTGCTCATCCTTGACTTCGGGCCCTTCA
>JADGKE010006448.1:9077-21970 GCA_026954515.1 Cladochytrium tenue
CCCCCCCCCCCCCCCCCCGCGCCCGCGCAAAGTGCGAGCAGAGAGAGAGAGAGAAACAAAGAGAGTGAAAGAGAGTGTGTGTGGGTGTGCGCGTGTGCGTGTTGCGTGCAAGCCCACGCGCTGAGATACGTACATAACAAACATGATGGTCGACTGGCACCCGGTCCAAACCATGCGCGGGCCGACCCCAGCAAACAGCCCGGCCAGCCCACGCCGCCGATAGATGCCGGCGAACGCCTCGGCCACGCCCGAGTAGTAAGGCGCCGACGGCGGTGGCGCGGCCGCAGCAGGAGCAGCCGCGGAGGCGGCGGTGGCGGCGGTGGCGGCAGTGGCGGCAGTGGCGGCAGTGGCGGCGGCCGCTACAGCGCGCGGCACCTGACTGCTGGCGCTGCTGCTGGCGGCAGCAGCGGCGACGGGGGTGGGCTGGCAGTCGATCCAAACGGCCGAGGACGGGCGCTGCGTGACGCGCACGCGCTGCGGCGTCGACCGCCGCTGCGTCATCAGGTACCTTGACATAAAAATCAATGGAAAGACGCGTCAGCGTTTGAGTTGCCTGCACCGTGCGCACGCGGGGAGGGGGAAGAGGGACGGGGGATAGGTCACACGTTTTGCAGACGTCCAGCGGCGTGGTGACGGCGCCGGCGGCTGTGCCAGCGACGGCACCCGCCACCATCTCGTGCCAGGTGCGGAGCTTGGCCGGGTCGCCGTCGCAGTGGCGGCGCACAAAGTACGTCCGCATGTTTTCTAGCCGAGGGGTTTTCGACGACGGGGCGGTGTGGGTGGCAGGGGTGAGGGAATAGGTAAGTAAGACTCCCAACTCATTATGGATGTGGGAGTGGAAAGGGTCCTAAAGGGGGGAGATAACTGCTGGGCAAACTGCGAGAGGATTACCGAAGAGGGCGAACTGGATAGCCGTGAACGGCATGTCGCGAAGCAGTGTTGCGCCCCAGCCGTAGTACAGACCCTATTCCCGCCAAACCCGATTCGCATTATCCGTGAGTCAGTACGGCATACTGGGGGGGGGGGGGCGAAATTGGGCCAAGGCAGATACGCACCCGGACGCCGCTCTTCTCCAAGATGGACAAAAACGCGTGCGCGCTGCCCTGGTAGTTGCGCGTCAACATGTTGCTGAGCTGCAGTCGCGTCTTGACCACTTCGCTCGGCACGTACACCACGCTGGCGGCGAGGTCGCCCAGCCCGCCTGTTATTTTTTTTGGGGGAGGAAGCGTCAGATACAGGAGGAGACTGAGTCAGATGGAAGCAGAAGGATACCACTTCAATTCCAATTCCCACCCCCCAATAAATACACCTTCCACGCCCAACACAGCCCCAACACTACCGCACCACTCCGACCCACCTGCGACAAAATACGCCGCCGTCGGGTTCCACCCAGCCCCGTCGCGCAGGTGCCGCTTGAGCCCCTCGTAGCAGGCAAAGTACAGCAGCGTGCCGGCCAGCGAGCCGGCGGCGGCCGCCGCCAGGCCCGAGTACAGCCCGCGCAGGCCCTCCTCCACCAGCACCGTGCGGAACGCCGACGCCATCGTCGGGTACTTTGTCGCGTGGCCTGCCGACAGCTGGCCTTGCTGCGTTGCGGTGCGCGAGCGAGCGGGGCGAGCGCGCGTAAGTAAGGGGTGTTTGGTGGCGTGTGCGTGGCAGAGGGGACGGGGGTGTCCGGGGGAGGAGAGGAAGGTGCTGTATTTTCGCCTACCATCTTGGTCTTGATTGTGTCGGTGGAGTGCATGAGGGTGTCAGCGACGGCGCCGCCGAGTCCGCCACACAGCACGATCTTTTTTTTTGCGTGCGCGCGTGTATGCGCGGTCCGAGCGGTCGCAGAGACGCGGAGAGGCGGTGGGGTGGGTAAGTGAAGGTCGTGGTGGCGGTAGCGGACCAAGCCGTCAGCATGGTGGGCGCGCACGGACACAAGTGGGCAAAGGAAGCAAGATGCTAGGTTGGGGTTTCGGGATCTGGGTCGGGAGAGGGAGGGGGGTGGTTTTGGCAATGCAGAGAAGGATTGGGGGCTTGCAAAGAACGAGGGGACAGCGAAGAAAGTCGGGGGCAGAGAGCGGATATCGTGTGTGGCGGAAGGGATGATTTGCTAGTGAAGGTAAAGCGAGGTAGTGGACAGTGTAATAGGACAATAGGGGTAGGCGGAGAGGCACACAGCATACTGCAGATAGCGGCGGGAGGTCCGATGCGGCGGCGGTGGCGGCAGCAACCATGGCGGCGGCAGTGGCGGCGGCGGAGGTTGGGGACGACGACAGCAGCAGCGGCGATGGTGGCGACGGCTGTTCGGGCCCTCCTAGGCGCATGATCACGCCCCAACAATTGGCTGTCTAATTGCGATATTTATTATCGCAGCAGGCGAAGGAGCAGTTGGTGAGTGAGAGGGTGGTGAGTCTGGGTGAATGGATGAGTGGGTGGTGGGTGAGCGAGAGTCTGAGAATGGGGCAAGTGAATGAGTCGGATAATTACGAGGAGGAAGCTGCAAATTGGAGACCTGACAGACGGGGCGGATGTGCTGCCGGGGTATCCTGGGAAAAAAAACGAGGGAAAAAGAGGAAAGGTGTGGGGGCGAAAGGAAAAAAAAAGAGAAAAAACAGAGAACAAAGAAGAGAGAAGCTGCTAAAGACCTGGCTGAGTAAGGGAATGAGAAAGTTGCCCGAAGGATAGACTGCCTGACGTGGCGTAAGGGTGGAGGGGGTTTCAAAGACGAGGATTGAAAAAAAAAGGCCACAGCAGTTGCGCGAGTCGCTGGGCTAGAAATAGAGGTGAGAGAAAAAAGAAGGTTGGGAGGAAATCGTCCAGCAACCCTCTCCCCACTTCCCATCCCATCACGCCGATCTGCCACCGTCGACCCTCGGCCGCCGGAACGTCACCGAGTCCTCGACATCGTCGTCGTCGTCGTCGCCGACGCGCCCGCGCTTCTCGCCGCCGCGTTTTCCGCCGCTACCACCATCGTGCAGCGATGGCTCACGCGGACGGTCGCACTCCATCGCGCCCCGTCTGCTGCCGCCACTGCTGCTACTTGCACTGCTGCTCCGGCTGCTGCTGCTGCCATGTCGACTCTGGCGCGCCAGCAGTGCAGCAGCCGCGTGGGCGCCCGGACGTACTGTCTGTGGGTGTGAGGCCACAAGCCCGGGTGCGGGTGCGGGTGTGGCAGAGGTGGCCGTTGCGGCGTGCTGCGGGCTCGGCGTCGACGCGTGGCCGTCCGTCGAGTCCGGCGGCGTCGGCACCTGCTGCTGCGACAGCTGGAGAACCGCTCTGCGGTGCGGGTGTTGTCTGTGCAAGGCAGTTGAAGGCCGCGGGGGCTGCGAGTCGCTGTCCGAGGACGAGCGTGCCGGTGCGGCTGCAACGGCTGAGACGATCGGTGCAGAGGAGACACTCGCGGTGTCGGCGGTGTCGCCGTCGGCGGCGGCGTCGATGATGGAGGTGGCGAGAGCAGGAGCGGTGGCCGGACTGGACACGGAGGCGAGGCGGCGCGCTAGGCGGCGCTGGCAGACGCGCAGGTGGCGGCGCAAGTTGCTGAGCACCGAAAAGGTGCGGTCGCAACCGTTGTTAGTGCAGGCGTGCGGCCGCTCGCCCGTATGCGTGTACACGTGCGTCGCCAGCGATGATGGCCGCGAGAACCGCTTATCGCAGTGGGGGCACTTGATGATACAGACGTTAAATAGTGGGGAAACATGCGAGTCAGAGTTGGTGCCAACGTGTCGAGTCTTCGTCACCCAAAAGAGACAAACTACACACCTTGTACTTGCGCACGGAGGCTGTTGCATCGGATCCAGCGCGGCCGTCCGCGCTCGTACCGCCTGACCGCGGCCGCGCGATGCCGCCTCCCTCGCTGGCGTCATCGCCATCAGCGCGGCCGCCACCCGAGCCGTCATATCCATCATCGTCGTCGTCATCCGCGTCTGACTGCAACTCTGTCGCTGCCGCGCCCTCGCTGCCGCCGCCCCAAGCCGACGGCGGTTGCGAAGTACCAAAGACGCCGTTCGACGCGCCGCCGCGGGTGCCTGAGCCGCTGGGGGCCGACGCAACGCCAGCCTCCGTCGCTACCGCGCTGTTGGACAGAGCCTCGCCGCGCGGCGCCCAGGCCTGGTCGCCCTGGCCGCAAGCAAACCGTGCAGGTAGTTCACGGTAGGGTGCGGGACCGTCATTCCAAGCGGGGGGCTGTGCATTATAGAGCTCCTCGCCCACCGTGTCGGGATTGGCGGCAGCCCTATCGACACACCATCCGTTCGGGCCATTCAGTTCCATTCGGCCCCCCCGGTGAATCGTTGCGCAAGAATCCGTCGGATAGTTGGCTGCAGTTGCGGACGGTCTAGGCTGTGGCCCATCACTGCCGGTAGCAAACGACCCGGCGAGCTCGGATGCCGGTGCCTTGGCGGTCGAACCAGGGAACACGTGGCCAATCACGGCGGCCGCGGCGGCGGCGGCGGCGGCAGCAGCGATAGCGGCCAGCTGCTGATTGGGCAGCTCGTCAGCGCGTGGGACCGGGCCGGCAACTGGCGAGCAGCGACGGATGCGCTGGAGCGCATTTCCGACGGCCGCGGCGGCAGCGGCGGCAGCCGCCGTCGACACAGCGTCCGAAGCCATGACCATAACATCGGTGCCCGCGGCCTTAACAGAAGCTTCGACAGCTGGTGTTGGGACGCCGGCAGTAACCTCGTCGCGGGTGTAGTGCACGCGGGAATTCTCACTGGAGCCGGTCAGTCCGGCACGGTGCGGTACAAGTGAAACTGCAGTTCTTGTATCGACTACACGCGGCTTACCGCCGTCGCCAACGACAAGCACATCACGGGATGGTGGATAGTATCTGGCGCTGTTCACGTGCAGTTGGCGCCGTTCGATGCGAGGACTTTGCTGGGCGGCTGAGGCCATAGATTCAGCCCCAAGCGAAGGATGAATCATACCCATTAGCCTTTGGGCGGGACCTATCAAGAAGGGTGGGCGTTAACGACTAAGCAATTTTATCTGTTTGTCGCTTGTCACCACTCCATGTCGCACTCTACTCCATAGCCTGCTCCCCGACGCACCAGCCGCCTTTCCATCCGACAAAATGCAGTGAACGGCAAACACGCCGTGACCAGAGTGCATACCCTGAGGTGCGATGGGCGATCCGCCGTCCAGCCCTTCCTGGGCCATCCAACTGGCGTTGGGGGCGGGCAGAGGTGGCGGCGAGCGAAGCATCAATGATAGAGGAGGCGGCGCGAGGTCGGTGGACAATGCAAGCCCAGCAGTGCCGTACAGCGGTGCACGTGCGGAGCCGGCAGCAGTAGTGTCGCCGTCAGCGGCGGTGGCGGGCAGACCGCAATTACCGCAACCGCACGCGCCGGGCGGCTGCATGTGAGGCTGTTGTGGTTTGCTCGTAAAAGAAGTAGTCACGTGACCGAATCCTCCGGGCCGCCCACTGCCTGGGCCGTCGTCATCAACCATGATGGCGCGAATCGACATGCGGGACGGCGCAGGCGCCGGATTTGAGGCGGCTGCGCTGGCGGTGATGATGCTATGTACCAGCGGGGCAGGCACGGCAGACGGGCCAAAGGGTTCGAGCGCAGCCCTTGCACCGACCCGTGGAGGCGGTGATGGCGGTGGCAGTGGCCGTGGCCGTGGCCGTCTCTCGAGTGTGGTCGACGCGGCGGCGGCTGCGGCAGCGGCAGCAGCAGCTGCCGTAGTGGCAGCCGCGAACTCCCCGAAGGGCACGGGCCTGCTCGGCAATACCAGCGCGACCGGCGGCAGTGGGCGAGGAGGCACCGACACGACAAGTTTCTGCGGCTCGTTCGGCGAGCGCCAGCCCGTGGGGGGGAGTATCGTTGTTGCCGTTCTCGGAGGTAAAATAGCAGTCCCTCCGGAGTAGTCCGCCAGCGGAAGCGGCATTGGGTGTCGGGCCGCCGGAAGAGCCGGTGTCGGTGTTGTCGTTGCCCCAGTCACCGCTGCCATCGGCGGGTGGCCCTGTGAGAGGTGCTTCATCTGCGGCGAAGTCTGCATTGGCTGTGGGTCCCATGTTTGGGGCTTTCCGAGACCGTCGTCCGGATGATTATAGACATGAGGATTCCGGCACGGCTGGGGTGGCGGAAGCTCTGACCGAGCAGCAGCGCCTGGGTCTGAGGACGAGAACGGTCGCGCAAGAGGAGCGGGAGGAGATTGGTGTTCGGTTGCAGTGGCGAGAATCAAGTCGGACCGGCATTGGTTTCGGCCGTCATGTTGATACTGGCGGCCAGGAATGAAATTGTGCCCTACGTGGCCGTTGGTGCATCGTGTTGCATTGCTCACCTGCAGTTGCTGGAACTGTCGGTGCTGGCATTGGAATTGGTGTGAGTGCTGGGGGTGGTAGTCAGTCTGCGGGTGTGGCTGCTGTTGTGAAGCCTGATGCTGGACGGCCTGGCATTGCGGAGATTGGGTTGAGGCCACGTCCTGCTGCCACTGCTCCTCCAGCGTGTCAATCAACTGGGCTGAGGAGTCCCCAAAAGGCTGCTGGGGAGGCATTGGCGGTCTCAGGGTAAATGAGGGGAGGAAGGCAGTGTCGTCGCTGGTAGCGTGAGCGTGGGAGCAAGGAAGTAATGAATGTAGTAGTATACTCGTTGGCGGGAAACCAGAGAGCCGAGCCCTCCCTTTTTACGGGGCCGTCCGCTCGCGCTGAAGATCGCCCGGCGTGTGCGCGTGCGTGCGAGTGTGAAGGGTGGTGGTGTGGTTGATGATGAGGGGAGGATGTGCAGGCGGTGCGGTGCTCCTCTGGCTGCGCACAGGCAGGCAGGCAGGCAGCCAGCCAGCCAGCCAGCCAGCCCAGCAGCCAGCACACACAACACTCAGGCAGGCGCCAGGCAGGCAGCCAGGCAGGCAATCAACGGACGGCGTGGCGCCAGCCAGGCAGGCGTCAAGCGAAAGCACTCTCCGCCTTAGGCGGACGGATCGAACTCCCCCGGCTCGACTCACGTTCAATAGCTTCTCCGCCACTAGATGATTGTGGTGTTCAGTCTCCCTTTCTTCGCTCACTCACAATCTTTCTCTCTCGCTCTCTCACTCTCTCACACACTCTCTCCCTCTCGCTCCCTCCCTCTCTCTCCCTCCAGAGCCTTCTCTCTCCCACTTCCACTGTCGCTGCCTGCCTGCCCCACGCTGACCTCACCTGCTCCGACAAGCGGCGCTTGGATCGGCGTCGTACTGGTTGCTCTCTGGCACCTGGCCCTGGAGCTTGAGACGGCGCTTGGATCGGAAATGTCGCCCCCGTGGTGCAGCATTGTGCTATGACGTGTTTTTGGACAGACACGCACACATACACACACACATGCACACGGGCTCTCTCTCCCCCGCCCCCTCTCTTAGAATTGCGATCGGATCTCCGTGCCGACCAGTGGACCCAGAAATAAAAATTCAAACAAATAAGGAAGAAGGGCAACCAGATCGGCAACCGTCGCCCATCACAGACAAGCAGATTGATTGTCCTATTTTCCAATAAGCAATTGCCTTATCACGAAACAAAACAAAACAAAACAAAACAAAATAAGACAAACAAGACAAAACAAGACAAACAAAACAAAACAAAAAACTAAACAAAACAAAACAAACGACCAAACAAACAAACAAAACAAACAAACAAACAAACAAGCAAACAAACAAACAAACAGACCTTTCAAGATGATCTTCCACCGGTTCCTAATCCAATGCAGTTCGTTTGTTTGCTTGTTTTATGTCCCCCAACACCCCTTTCGCAGGTGCTGCACAAGGTTCGGAGAGTCTGTCCAAATGAGCGGCAACGGGTGCGACAACATCGACTGGCTGGCTGCTGGATGGCTGGAAATGCCGAGTACAGTTGGCAACCCTAGAGACGGACGGTCTATTGCAGATGGCTGATGAAGAGGAACAGGACCACGTGGTACGCACTTCAGATTCGCGGCGCGCGTGGCACAAGTTTGGATGATGATGTAAATTGGGCGGAACGCGAAGGGAGGGGGGGTGTAATTTGTAGGAACGGGTTCGAATCAACTGGAGGCGTGTCCCTTCCGCTCAAAGCAGCAGCAACAACAGAAACCGCAGCAGCACTTGGAGGAGCTCTGGGAAAAATATTATCCTTCCACCACTGCCCCGCACACCGAATTTGATGCCAGGTATGGATGCCAGCCAACTGTCTTATATGCTATATCTGGTTTCATTGGGTTTGGTCAGCTGTGCGTGCTGATGACAGTAGAGATAGACATTTCTTAAACTTTCAGAGACTTGTGTAGACAACTTTGGCGAAGGGTTGACCGGAGGAAAGCGTTGTCGTCGGGTGGGGTGAGTTGTGCATATGGCTGCGTGCACTTGTCTGAGTGTGTCCTTCCTTCTATGTGTCTAAGTGTGTGTTTGCGTGTGAGTTCGCACTGTGGTTCTATCTATCCTTCTTCTTTTGTCGTCGTTTCACTTCCTTCTCTTCTTATTCCGTTTGACAAGTTTGGTGGTGCAACCCCCACCAGGCTGGCCAATCGGAGAACGCCGGCAGTTGCAGCCGAATGGTGGATGAGCTCCGCGGCCACTCCAGTAGAGAGGGCGGAGGCAATATCGTCACACGACCAATGCAGTCAAACAGCCGGCAAAACTCAGTCTGTGTAACAAAGGGGCTGTCGAATCACACCAGTCGGCAAAACAAAGTGGCATAAGCGAAGAGGAGGAGGAGGGAGGGAGGGAGACAGACGGACAGAAAGGGGGCAAGTGTGCCGCCCGCCCCTCCTCCCTCTCCCCATTAATAACCATTATTAATAATGATAAAGGCCCAGCCCCAATGCTTGGCAGCACTTAAATACCCGACGGCCGGCCGTGTCCCCTTCCATCCCCTCTCCGCCATGGCGCCACCCACTTCTCCCGTCGCCTCCGCCGCCGTCCCAACCACACATGCCGCACCTGCCTCCGACATCCCACCGGCGCCGGCGCCGTCGCCATCAGCCCTCAACGAGCTAACCGTCACCACCGACCTCCTCAACGAGCTCACCGTCACCAACCCCGCCGACCTGGGCCTCGCCTCCGCTCCGCGGGTGCTGGAGGAAGGCCTTGAGTCCGACGCGAAGATCGACATCATCGCGACCGAAGAGGACAACCTTGTGGTGAGTTTCCTCATCTCTCACTCCTCTTATTCCGCGCTCTGCGTGTGTGAGGAACCGACCAACTGACGCGGTTATGATTTCAGATCACCTGGGACGGCCCCGACGATGTCGAGAATCCGCGCAACTGGAATGCTACGCTCAAGTGGCGCACCACCATCATCGTGTCGCTCTACACGCTGGTGTCGCCCATTGCCTCGTCCATGGTTGCTCCCGCCCTCACATCCGTTGCTGCAGGTACACTAGAAGGAGCAATGCGAAGTTTCCTTCTCTCTAACGACTTACTGACCGTCTAATTTTAAAATTTATTTCACAAGATATCAACGACTTCAAGGTCCTGGACCTCGACATCATCATGACCGTCTTCATCCTCGCCTACGCCGTCGGGCCATTCCTGCTCGCGCCGCTTAGCGAGATCTACGGCCGCGTGCCTGTCCTGCAGGTCTCCAACGCTATCTTCTGCGTCTTCAACCTGCTGTGTGGGTTCGCCCAGAACTCGGGTCAGCTCATCGCCTTCCGCTTCCTCGCCGGCCTCGGCGGCAGCGGCCCGCTCGTCATCGGAGGCGGTGTGCTCGCCGACGTGTTCCACGACACCCAGCGCGGGCTGGGCATGGCTATTTTCACGCTCGTAGTCGTGCTTGGGCCGTGCGTCGGTCCCATTGCCGCAGGTGCGAGTTAGTCGGAAATTTGTTTGAGAGCTGGTAGCCGGCGTAGGGATAGGAGTGAAGAGGGACAAAATTGTATATGGAAAGACTAACACTGATGAACCAAAGGATTCATGGCGCAGACCATCTCGTGGCGCTGGATCTTCTTTGTGGTGTCCATCTTCGATGTCCTGGTGCAGATCATCGGCGCCGTTTGGCTCCGCGAGTCGTACGGGCCGGTGCTCCTCGCACGACGCGCGCGCCAGATGCGCAAGCAGACCGGCAACCCGAGTCTCCATGCCCCGGGCGAGGGTTCCGCCTCGATCGCTTCCAAGATGCGCACCAGTGTCGAGCGGCCGTTCGTGCTGCTGTTCACCCAGCCCATCGTCTTTGTCACCGCGGTCTACATGATGGTGCGTTCTTCGCGTCCGCTGGTGCCATATTGATGTTGCGGAAGGGTGTGAGTTTACCTTATCTTACCGAACTTTCCCTCCCCTTCTTTGATAGTTCATCTACGGCCTCATGTACCTCGTCATCGCGACGTTCCCGGACCTCTGGTCCAACGTCTACGGCGAGGACGTCGGGCTCGGCGGGCTCAACTACGTCTCGATCGGGCTCGGCTTCTCGCTCGGCACGCTCGTCATCGCTGCCCTCGTCGACCGCATCTTCGTGTCGCTGGCTGCGACACGCGGCAAGCCCGCCGGCACTGGCCGCCCCGAGTTCCGCATCCCGCTTATGGTACCCGGCTCGCTGCTCGCCCCTGTCGGTTTGGCAGTCTACGGCTGGACCGCCAAGGCCGCGACCCACTGGGCATGGCCCAACCTCGGCATCCTGCTCTGGGCCGCCGGCTTGACCATCAACTTCCAGGTCATGACCATCTACGTCGTCGACGCGTACCAGCTGTACGCCGCGTCGGCGCTCGCCGCCACGACCTTCCTGCGTTCGTTGGCCGGCTTCGGGTTCCCGCTGTTCGCAGAGTCGCTGTACGGCCAGCTCGGCTACGGCTGGGGTAACACCCTGCTGGCGCTCATCATGGTCGTCATCGGCATCCCGTTCCCGTTCGTGTTCTGGGCGTACGGTGAAAAGCTGCGCTCGCGAAGCAAGTTTGCGGCCAACTGAGCGCCGCGGTCAATCGCTCCAGCAAACGAGTTCCTTACCCGAATATTCCCCCCTGAAAAAAAACTTTGGACACTTGAGATCTCGGTCCTTGTAAGGATCGTCCTTATTTAATACTGTTGCCTTTGGTTGTTTTCAGTTTCTGTTTTCATCTTGACGGATCCATGGCATTCATGGTGATCCAGGTTCTCCAAGCTTCTCCCCCCACTCACTCCCTCCTTGATATCTGTTGTTTGTGCTTTCCACTTTTCCTGTTTCCGGACTTTCTTGGCTTTTCGGTCCATGCTGTGTTTTTCATCAGCGCATAACCTGCTGCAAGAATACCACTTGGCGTGATTCTTCGATAACATCGTGTCTGTTTCACACTGGCTGGCTCTGCCAGGAATGTGGCTCTGCTCTGCTCTCGCTGACCTCAGATTCAAACATGGCCTCCTAGCGGGTTTCATTTTCCAACTTCACCTTTTCCTTGTTGTTCGTTTTCATGATGTGAATGCTGTTGCTTCTATCCACGCCACCACCAATAATTCCTCATGGTCTGTTTCATGGAAAATAAATTCACTCCCAATCGAACCTGCCCTTCGATTACCCCCAAGTTGTCTTGAGTGGTTTAATGAGATTCGGATCTCATGAACAGTACCCTTGTTGCGAAAAAATAATGAATGCCTTCAATCACAGGCTTTGTTAGGGCTAGATCCCAGCGTGAGCGCCTCGCACTTTGCGCTCAGACGCACCGAGTCCAAGCAAGACTGGGATCTTAGGTGTCCAACGCTGGACGATGCTGATCGCCCTAATAAGGCATGATTCCAGATAAAATGTGTATGGAAAGCAACTTCCCAATCGAAAAAACACGTGAAAAAGGGAATGTTTTGAAAGGTGAAAGAAAGGACAACAAAAAGAAAAGAAAAATAACCCTTGCGGAAAACGTGGCTTTAAGGGGAGCCTCGATCCGAAGGACGTAAAGGTATTGTGAGCTGGTGCAGCGGTAGCTGGTCTGCGGAAAATGAGGCGCGCAGCGTGTAGGAGTTGGGGTTGGGGGTGGGAGAGGGAGCGGGGTGATTTGGGATTTAAAGATCATGGCGTCAGGGCCAGGGTAGAAGTGCAGTACATGCATCGCGCCGCCAGCCGGTGGACGTCGTTCAGGCAGAACGGGCACACTCTCATATCCGGCGGCGGCGGCGCGGGCGGCTCCTTGGACACGAGCGCGCGCAGGCGGGTCTTTGCTGTAGCGTAGGCGCGGACCATCAGGAACAGCGCCAGGCTGACGGCGATGAAGTCCAGCAGCAGCAGCAGTGTGCGGCCGTAGTTGAGCGTCACGGCGCCGTAGCGGTGCGCCAGCTCGGGCGTCGGCAGGTGGTCGCAGACCTGCGGGCCGGCCGGGTCCGCGGCGCAGAGCTTCGGGTCAGGCCCGCGGAGCACTATGTGCGCATCTCCGAGCTGCCCGCTGCTGCCGCCGCGGAGGACCCACACCGACAGCGCGGGGCCTAGCACGTCGTCGACCAGTGACGTCACGACCTTCGTGACGGCCGTACCCATCACCACACCGGCGGCCAGGTCGAAAAAGTCGCCCTTGGCGATAAAGTTTGAAAAGTCGCGGGCCCACGACCGCGCGGCACGCCGGGCTGCTCGCGCAGCACGCCGCGCAGCTCGCGCGGTGCCGGAACCCCGAGCAGCGGCGGGTGGCGGCGGTGCCGAGGCGGGCTGGGCCTCAAGGTCGTCGCCGCTGCCGTCTACAAGTGCGTCATGCTCGTCATCCTCGGTGGCACGACGACGGAATGGCCACAGACCCGACATTGATAGAAAGGATGGAGATTTGGTGGAGATGGGGCGAAATGGGGCCGCACAGTACCCTCGCTGAAACTTTGGACTGCGAGTCCAACTTAACGGTCGATTGGTTTTAGGCTCGTGTTGAGCATAACTCAGCGTCCGTGCAGTCGGGCAGGACGTGCCTCCACCTCACCCCCCATAAAATTGTTTATTGTCGGAACCAAAGAAGGAAACTGAAGAAAAAGTTGAAGAATCGCTGTAGGTGTATTCAAGAAAAGTACAAATAAGAGTCATGGGGGGG
>JADGKE010006449.1:0-21701 GCA_026954515.1 Cladochytrium tenue
GCTAAGCGGCTGATGAACAGCCAGAAGAAGGTGCACGCCCGCACGCCCATGCCAAGTTTGAAACCTTAGATACTGAATCCGCGCTTCTCCCACAGCCCTTCCGGAACGGCCAGTCCTTTTCTGAGGGCCTTACGACTCTGAATGATGTTATATTCCGGGTAAGTAACTTTCACCTCACTTGGCATTCCATCATGGTCGATCACAATTGACACCACGATCACTTCCCGCAGGACGCTGCAAAAAAAGGCGTGGGTGCAAAGTACCTCGCCCTCTTTCCCGGTCTGGGCTTTGCCGCGGGCTACAAGATTTTGCAGCGTATCTACAAGTTTGGAGGCCAGCCGTTCGTCAACGACTTCCTGAACAGCAACTATCGGCCCAACTTTGTCTCAGCGTTTGGTGAGAAGAACGCAAAAACCATGATGCATGCAACTGCCGGCAGGTTAGTTTCGCACACCCCTTACCGGTCTTCCTTTGCACCGTGGTTTTGGCGCATGTTCATGTTGTCCTTGTGCTGACCACTCACCGAATCATACTGTTCCACTTGTTCTCCCAGTTTGATCGGCATTGGCGAGATTGTGCTTCTGCCCATGGACGTCCTCAAAATCAAAATGCAGACCAACCCGCAGTCCATCCAGGGAAAGAGCCTCTCGCAGATCCTCTACCAGGAAGGATGGGGCCTGTATCGCGGCGCAACCTGGACGGCGGCACGGAACGCCCCTGGCTCCTTTGCCCTGTTTGGTGGCTCGGCTGTCGTGAAGGAGCACGTGTTTGGCCTCACGGACTACAGCAAGGCCACCTTCTTCCAGAATTTCTGCGCCTCCATTGGCGGCGCCATCGCCAGTATTACGGTGTCTGCCCCTGTAAGCATTTAGTATTTTCACTCGCTCCTCGAAACCTGACCGTCGCTTGAAACCAGCTGGATGTTGTTAAGACTCGGATACAAGCCAAGTCGTCGGACATGGCTGAGGGCGGCTGGTCGATTGTATCGCGGATGGCTCGCGAAGAAGGCTTCGGCTCATTCTTCAAGGTCTGCTTCATTGATTATGTTGAT
The DNA here is from genome assembly GCA_026954515.1 of Cladochytrium tenue. Lineage (NCBI taxonomy): Eukaryota > Fungi > Chytridiomycota > Chytridiomycetes > Cladochytriales > Cladochytriaceae > Cladochytrium > Cladochytrium tenue. The sequence continues at coordinate 1,052 of JADGKE010006449.1, forward strand.
TATACGGCAATCTGGGCCACTTGCTGCGATTCATACTGATATAGTACTGCCAATACCCACTTTTAACAAAATGCATTTTTTCCTGTTTGACTTGCAGGGTCTGACGCCAAAGATCCTCGTTGTTGGGCCAAAGCTGATCTTCAGCTTCACTGTTGCGCAAGCCAGCATTCCCTTCTTCAGCAACCTAATCGACAAGAAATGAGGTGGTCAATTATTTTGGGCAGTGTGTTACCTCTCCCACCTCCACGTCACGCTCCGCCTTCCTTTGTATTTCCCCGTATCATTTTCCCTCTTGGGAACCCTTCCCCCTCCCTGCTACTGATGTAGCTTTGTTTTTCTGCTCCCCGATCTTTTCTCCCACTGCAAGCTGCACGCCTGCTCTGCTTCCCCTGACCCTCCTCCCCCCTCCTTTTCCCTTCCCTCCCTCCTCCTTCCTCCTTATCTCCTCTCCGCTACGCTCTCCACTCCTCTAAACACGACTCTTGTTAACGTGCGTCTAATCGCCATGTATTCTGTGACACCAAGTCGAGCAACAGCCCAGCACCACCTGGAGTCTCTGCCATGGACGCCGCCGCCCAGCCTCGCGACAATGACACCGGTGAGAATCATCCCCTGTAACAGAAGCTGCTGCTGCTGCTGCTGTTGAGTCGACGGCCGATACCCTTCTCGCCGTCGTTAAGTCCATTTCCGAGTCCGTCGGTGTGGAGGCTCATGTTGCACCACACGCCGAGGCCGTGATTGTGATCGACGGAGCCCTTCAAGATATAACGCCTCCCATGAGGTGTTAACCTCTGGAGCGCCATCGTCAGTCGACGCCGTCTCAGCCTTCGTGGCCGACTCTGCCATCAAAGTCGCCGCTGCTACTTCAGCGTCGCTCCCCGACATCGCGGACCTCCCAAGTGGAGTCTGTCATGGCCCCGCGGCTGGTATTTCTGCGCATGTCAGTTTCGACAGCAATTTGGTACCACCTCCTCGTCGAACTCGACCACACCACAGATACGACACTGTCGCGTCAGTCGCACCACCCGTGGCCAACTCGTACCCCTCCGACACCACCTCAACGGAAACAGGTGATATCTCAGACAAAACCGAGCCTGTTGATATTGCTGTAGCCGCGACTGTTCCAGTGTTGACCGTAGCTGGGGAATCGGCTGTCATTGTGGAAACAGTCGCTACTATCGAGCCCACAGCCATGGGCGAGGTCGAAGGCGTGGCGATGGTCGACACTGCCGTTGTCGTGATTGAGGACACTGGTACTGTTGCCACTGTGAACGACACGCTTGCTCCTGTTGTTTCTGAAGCAGATGCGCCTCCCTCTGATGAGTCCTCGGCTGCCGTCGTGGTGGAACAGCTTACGCTTTCTCTCAACTCCATTGCTTTCTCAGAGGTGGAGGAACAGGAAAAGACTGTAAACGCCGGAGAGCTCCCCCTTGTGGTTCCAGTAGCCGTAGAGGAAGAGTCCGTCCTCGCCCTAGCCGTTGAAAACGATGTTGCCGTTGCTGTCGTCCAGGAAGCCGTCAAATCTGCTCTTATATCAGCCCCGACCGTTCCAAAAACTGTACCTATTAAAAGGACCTCAGTGGTTGCTGCAGTCGATAGCCAGACCGGACTGGGCTTCCCTCAGTATTTGGTCGAAAAAGCCTTAAGGTGGGTAAAGTTGGTTAGCCCGGGGTGCATGCACCGTATTACTCTGCTTATGCTATTTGCCTTCCAAATCAGTATTGAAGAATTCGAGCGTCGGAAGGAGGAGCTTCGCATCCAACGTGAGAAGGTATGGCGTATTGTCCAAAGTGTCATTACTGATCACTTGAACGTCAGGAGGAAACCAAGCGACGAAAGGCGGAAGAGCGCATTGCATTTGAAAAGGCGGAAACCCTCACACAAAAACTCGCTGTTGAAGAAACTGCCCGCATACAAGCCCTCGAGAAAGCTCGGCGACAGGAGGAGAAGGCGCGTGAGCAGCTTATCCTCGAGCAAGCCGCCAAACTCGCCGAAGTCGATGCGAAAAAGCTGGAGATGCTTGAACGAAGGTATGTCAGACTTGTGGAATGATGTGTTGCGTGAGCATATCATCACCATGAATGTATGTGCAGGAAAAGAGAGGAGGAGCTGGAGAGACGGCATCAAGAAAAGGAAGCTTTTGCGAAGGCACTGGCCCTGAAATCTAAACTTGAGGCTGAGGAAGTCCAGCGGCGCAAGGCGGAGCAAGCGGCCAAAAAGCAGAAGGAATTTGAGTTGGATCGGAAGCTGATGGAAAAGGTTGGCAAAAATCGATTTATTTGGCTGATACCTCCTATGAAGAATGATAAACTCGAGGAACTGGAGAAGAAAAAACGCGAAGCTCTTGAGGAAGAGGAGCGTCTGAGACTTTTGGAGATTAAGCGGAAGGAAGAGGAAACGTTTGCGAAATTGGAGGAGATTCGTGTGAAAAAGGAAGCTGAAGAGGTCCGGCTTGTAGAATTTCCAAATTTATCTCATGGATGTAATAGAAAGAACGCCGGGAAACCGAGCTTAAAAAGAAGAAAGAGGAAGAGGTTCAACAGCTTGCTAAGCTCGAGAAACAGAAGGCCGCGATGCAGAAATTTGAGGAACAAAAGAAACTGAAGGTTAACCAATTATCTCCAACGAACAACGGTCACAATTTTTCTTTTCAGCTTCTCCCTCCTGAAAAGCGATTTGAATATTGGGTGACTACGTACGGCACTGAGGAGGCAGAGCGCCTTAAAGCGGTGGAAGAGGCGCAGCGGTTCACGGCTGAGAAAAGAGCAGCCGAAGCAGCCGTTAAGCTGGCGAAGAAGCAAGAGGAGAGGAGACAGGTATTTACCCCTAACTTGGCCTTAATTCAACAGCATGCCGTTTACGAAATCTGATTATCACTTCCTCTTTTCTGTAAGCGTGAGGCTGAGGAGGCCCGCCTCAAAAAGGAGCAGCTTGAGAAGCAGCGTAAGGAAGTAATGGGACGGATTGCACGCCAAAAGGAAGAAGAGGCATGGTTGGCACATCTGAAGGAGGAAGAACGTCTGGTAAAGCTAAGGGAAGAGCAGGAGTCTACTTCTCGCAAACGAGAGGAGGAGCTTGCTGCTATCAAGAGCCAAAACGAGGAGGCACAAAGAAGGGTTGCAGAAACTCGCGAAGCAGAGGAAGAGCACGCTCCGCGAGCTTCTGCGGCGCAGGAGGTTCTTGTCGCTGGCGAAATTTCCGTCGAAACAATCTCCAGCTCGAAAGCTGTCGAGCTTTGCGACAACATCGGCCAGGCTCCACCCGCTGGTGTGCCCAAGACCGCGAGTGTAGCTGGTGGCGACAAGGTCCCGGCGCTGGAGCTGAGTCCAACGGTAGTCTTTGTTGCTGCGGCTGCTGCGTTTGCGGTCATTGGGGCAGCGGGCTGGTTACTCGGACGCCAACACAGTCGATTGGCGTAGGTCGCCCACTTTGGCACGTTGCTTTGTGGGTCTCCTTTTTTTCTCATTTTATATCCTCATCCACATACCGTGACGCCCTGTTGCTGCCCTGCCTCTGTGACTTTTGCGTTTGAGACAAAATTGTCGTGCCGGAAATGTCAAGCAGGGCCAGCGCACCCATGGCTCCTGTCTCGCTGTCGCTGTCGCTGTTGGGCTCGCCAGGCGGCGATGACATCGTGGGCTCCATGGACGATCCAGTGAGAAGACATCCAGCCGGCAGATATGCCACTCGCGTGGGGAGCAGCATCGCACAGCAGTTCAAGAAGTAAGCCGTTGTGGGTAGAGAATGACTACCCCTGACACAAACGCCATACCTGGCGTCCTGTCCAGGCCGATGACCGAGGCGGAGAGGCTCGAGTCCCACAACAAGAAGATGGAGGAGCGGCTAGAGGTGCTGCGGAAAGATGCAGCGAAGAGGCTCCAGGAAAGAGGGTAAGTTGCTGTTTCGCTTGGCTTTCCTGGCCACTAACACAAACCCTCGGGGGCCAATGACAGAACCGCTGAATCCGTCTGGAAGGCCGCGCGGTCGAGCAGGGGGTCTCTCAACAATTACGCTGATGATGTGCTCGTGCGGAAAAACACAAAGCTTCAGGTGGAAAGAGCCATTTTTACCCATCTAATTAACTACAAACAGAATCGATCCTTTAAAGGGGCCTGTGAAGAAGGTGGGCGAGATCACTTGTAGCCTTAAGGGCGTATTTGAAGTCTGACTGGTGTGTCCTACAGCCGGCCAAGAAACCAAGCGACTTGAGCCAGCGATTCATGATCGAATCGCGAAGTTGAAGGAAGCCCAGCAACTGCCCCGCCCATCAACACATGACGGCCCCGGCGGACCAGAATCGATACTTCCTCATCCGCCACCACCTCGAACTGGATTCCACGCTTCATCGCCAAGAGCCTCCATACCTCCTGTCCGGATGGTAAAGTTGTGTCTCCCCAAATTCTCAGTGCCATAATCGACGTGCAATTTATCGATCTCGTGTTGCGCACCCTTCAGTGGCGGGTTCCTACCCCGGATAATAACGACCAGGACGACGAGTCGGGACTACGAAACTCTCCGAAGTGTACGTGAAAAAAGAGCGAGTCAGAGCGAGGAGTGGAGAATGTGTGTGGAAGAGGAGGAAATGCGTGAGATTTGTTAAGCCTAAGCCTTGCAAGTATCGAGTTGGCTAAAGTGATTCCGGTAGCTCCGCGGGTCAAGACGCCAGAGTCGACCAAGGCGCACGTTTCTCTGCTTGACGGATCTTTTGACGAGGACGATTCACGCCAGAGCTTCCTCGCCGCGCTGAGTGAGTGGCGGGCTGGCAAAACAGGGTCCAGAAACGAAGGTAATGAATCCCTCTCCCCACCTCCCCGATTCTAGCAGCTACACCCGTATTCACGGCTCTTACAAGAAGGAGATGGAGGAGATGGAGCCACATGTACTGCGGGTACGAACACCGTCGACACCGACATGTTCTTGCCCCCAGATGATGCCGCTTCGACGATCCTGTTCGGCGAGCACGGCGGTATCAGCTATCTTGACCGGCTGCTCCTCGAGCGGTTCCGGACAGCCGAGCCGCAATCGTCTGCTTCGCAGGGAAACCATGCCAGGTCGCAGTCAGATCCCAGGACTGGGGAAGTGGATGACGGCAAGGACGACTCGGACTCGGAGCTGGATGACCCCTTTTGGATACCCGCATCAAAGGCAGAGCATGAGACCAAAAACGAACTCCGCCCGGCTTCGGTTGGAACACGGGCTGTTGTCGCTATGGAGCTCCTGGACTGCGAGGATTTTGAGTTATGGGCTGACGAAAACTCTTGTGCACCCGTTGTGATAGAGCCATCGACTAAGCCGGCGCTTTTTTAGCAGCCCACCACGAGGGATAATCAAGCAAAGTGCATTTATTGAGGTGCGATTTCAATATCATCTTCGAAACCCTCCGACAACCAGCGCTATCTCGTAAAGGGCAGGGACAGCGCTGTAATCCAGAGGATTGTGAAATATAAAGAGAGTTTCGTTCAAAGAAGTAATCAAAAGATGTCAGCTTATTTGCAAAAGAGAAAACTGTACCAATAAGCTGCATAATGCCAGGCTGTGGAAAGGGGAAGATCAAGTTAGACGGTTGGCAGGATTATAAGTAATAGACGTAGAGTGAACGGTGAAGGGGAGGCAGTATGAAAGTCTCACCATCCGCAATAAATGCACAGAGCGCAATCGTTGCTGCAACATGAGCGGCAATGTCTATTGATTAAAAAACAAGGATCGAGCCAGTTGTGGTGGCGATCTTCCCCGGCTCCACGCACACAATTCATTCGACAAGCGGTAGAAGATGGTCCGGTCGGAAAGGAAGTCCGCAAACTCCAACGCGAAGCAGATCCACGACAGCGAGAGCGCGCCGAGCAGGCTACACGCAGGCTCTGAGAACAAAAATGTCAAGCTATCGAGACATTACGATTGGTTGAACACTCCGTAGCGGATGTGTCTCTTAGCGGCATCGCTCGTAGTATGTTGGCATCCTGACGACAGTGGTTTCAGAGAATGCCACACAAAAAAAACACTGTTCTATAGGCTGTTTATGTCCTTTGTATAAAAAACCATAACCGTTGAGATCATATGCCCAACAGTCGAGAGGAAGTGAGCAGAGGGATAGGGAATTCGGACGTGACCCCTATGGAGATTGTCAGGATTCTCCTTCGCTCTCTCCAATTTCTGACTCTTCCACAATTTCTGCCGAGACGGCGGAATCTAGAATCGTTCGATCCGCTTCGGCAACAGAACCGTCGTCATCTTCGTCGTCATCGCCATAAGAGTCATCCTCGGCCATAGCGTCCTCGATAACCTCCTTGTCGATTCGAAAATCTCTGATGACGCTACGCTTCACAAACTTGGCGACTTTCAGCTACAAACATCAGTCTATCGTTAATAAGAGGCAGCTTACATCAACTTTGTTGCTGAAAATGATAAGCTGGCGTTCGTACTCTTCCAGTTGATACGTTAAGGCGGCCATGACCTGCGATTCTTGCCGGCCTCTAACAACAATATTACGAGGCGCAAAGTGGAGCACACAAACCTCTTTAGTTTCATAGCGTCGGATTTTTTGGACTTTTTTTCCTTTCTCTCCTTTTTGTACTCATTGACCTCTCGCCTCACAAGCAAGGGAAGAGCAACTTCAATTGTCTAAATGGCGTTACATTAGGCGGGCACATTCGCAATACCTTTCGGAGACGTGCCGATTCTTCAAGTACTGTTTTCAAATGAGGGTGATAGTCGCTAAAAAAAACTTCCTGCAAAATGCGTTAGCTAAAATAACGGACTATCGTACATTTTTGATTAAAGATATCATAACACTGAAATGCTTTGAAACGGTACGGAGAATGGGCTCTGTGTAATTTTGAGGGCATTCTGACTTGGCCAGTTGGTTCAGGCTCTTCACAAGATGATTCATTTTCTTGCAGACTTTCACGCGCCACTTCATCATGTCTTCCAATTCAACCAAACCTATCGTTATAAACTCGAATAATATCCTAGTTGCTTACCATTCTCGAGATCATAAGACCCGCTAATACTAATCTTATTTATTAGCCACAGTACTTCTTGATACGAAGATGACAGATAGTCCAGCAGGAAGGTAATAGCTGGAATGATGCTGGCTAGCGTCAAAGACATTTTTCCCCCACAAATTCATACTTTAAATTCGTTGAGTTATCTTGGGAGATGTCTGGCTCCGAATCATCTAAAGCTTCATGTTCCTCGACACAACCATAAAATTGATGTACCGTCCTTGCTAGGCGATAAACCTAATAAATTAGATACGAATAATAACATGAGCAACCTCGTCTTCGTTCTCAAGCAAGCTTCTGATTATGAAGGAAAAAAGCTCAAGACACGACTTCGACAACGACTGGTCCTGGGGTGCGAAATCCGAAAAAATTGTGGAGCACCACGTAAGCAAAGCGGACGTTAAGTTTGATTGATCTGCAAGATCTTCATCGCGAGAGTGTTGTAAAACGAGTAATATGCATTGAATCAACAAAGAAGCCTCTTTCGACTTTCCTCCGTCGGCCATCCAGTTCGATGCAAGTGACTACCAAAATTAGGTACTATATAAACCCTGATTTACCTGGAAAGATATAATGATTTACCTGGAAAGATATAATGGCTGCCGCTGTAGGATTCATATTTCCTTGTTCTCGAAGGAAATCCTCGTGATTAAAAATTTCTCGGAGAAGTGCTTTCTGTGACTTCAAGATCGTAAAAAACGCCTCCAATGCACTTAAGTACGTTTGCTAGATCTGTTAACCTCATATCAAAATTTTAGATTTGAACCTTTTTTGTAAAACAGCTATCATCGCGAATTTTACTATACAGAAGCCGTGCGGTCTCTGAAAGCACACGGGTGCAGGTACTCTCAGAATCGGCACCCTTTTGGTTGTAAGAAGATTGATTAAATTGACGCTATTAACCTGTTGAAGAAGGGAGTTTATGTCGACCGTCACATGTCGGAGCAATTCTCCCCAAAGTAGATCGTGATCGTTCATGTTTAAAAGCAGCCAATTAATAATACTACAGGCACCTTGGATGCTAAAGATCGGGGAAGCATCTAAATAGCCATTAATCTTTCTTAAGGCAATGAACTTATACCTCCTTTGCGCTTGCGTTTCTCCACTATCGCCCCAGAAAGCTGTCCAGCTTTCGAAAACAGCTTTGCAATCAGCTTTGCTGAAGTTCCGTCTGACGCCTTAAATTACACAATAAGTCTCAGATTATGCAACTCTACCCACCAGCGCAAGAAACTCAACAAGTCGGTAACAGATGGCTGATAACATTCGAATTTTATGCTTTCCCAATTCAGTTTCTCCGTCATTTCCTGCTTTTTTTATGTCAATATCAAAGTCTGTGATATCCACATTTGAGAGCCTTTCAGCAAATTTCTTCAGCAATGATTTATCAATAGTACTAATATCATCTGTGAAACTGTTGAGCGGTAAACGTCGTAAGCTCGAATACCTGAATGCTGATCATCGGCGACAAGGGCGGTCTTCACGATGCAGCTGACCAATGACCCGAGCGGCTCTAAACATAAGACTATGCTTCACTGCTTAAACATACCCTGAGGTACAGGTCCTGAAAAGCAATCATCCAGCTTTATTGGAACTTTAATAGCTGTGTTTGACTCGTAGTACTGCATGAAATGCGGCCCCAAAATTTCCAAAATATGACACGCTAAATCAAAATTATCTTCAGCCATGATGTTGATTATGGTACGATACCGAGCGGTGTTGCAGAGTCGAGAATGTTACAAAATTCATAGTAAAGGTACTCCCGTATATCAGCATGCTGCGTCAAGCATCGCCGCAAATTTACTCCAGGTTTATTTAGCAAGTTGGATTAATTCATTGAGGCTTACATAGTAGCTCTAATATAGTTTCTTTGTCCTCTTGTGTCACTGACGTTTCGCCGGAAAGCAAGATGATTATATTTGACAGGGCCCCTATGGCCGCCCTCCTTGTTCCTAAATCCTTCGAAAACAGACCCTTCCGTAGTGAAATTACGACGTCATTCAAAAAGCCGCTATTCGTTTTAAACAAGGGCTTCGAGACTAGAATGAGACGCCGAAGACCATTTGGTGGTAGATGAAAATAATCTCCAAAAACATCCCGAAGGGAGCTGCGGACTTTAGGCAAGTGTTGATGAAACTTGTCTAAAAGAACAGACAAAGTTTCAACTGCTGCGGGAAGTTGTGGCGAGCGTGATAAGATTCGATAAATCAGCTTGTCTGCTATTTCTTGGCATAGCATGGGAAAAGACGAGCATATTAACTGGAATATTCTCGTTGCTGCGTCGTCTAGGTTGCAAGGCTCTTCGCTCTCTGTAGAATTGTAGAATATGATTAAATCTATAAATAAGCGCAAACTTTCCTTTAGATCTCTCGTATAATGATGGTGTATCCAAGAGGAAGAACGAGAAAGACACGGCTCCGGTGACTACAACATTGATACTGTCCATCTGGCTGATAACCTCTTGGAGCAAAATAGTAAATCTACCTTCATTTGGGCAGTCTAGATAAAGTTAAAAAACACATTCCAATTTGCTGATGAGTACCGTTTTTCAACCAAGCAGATTGTGATTTCAAATCATAATCTTTCATTGTCGTGAGAAGGGTTGATTTAAGGAACTCCATTACTAGTTGTTCAAATCGCGAAATGCATGACATTCCTAGAAGTCTTCGTGGCTTCATCAACACGTGCCGTGAACTAACACAAATACAAACAGTGAAAGGCTGAATCGGGAAAGCTTTGTTCCCTTATTCTTCTTTGCCCATTTTAAAAAATCTAAGCCCATTTGATGATCTTGTCTCATCGCAAAACACATTTGAACAATCGAATCGACCTCCGTTTGACTGCCATTTTCTTGTTTCGTCTTGCAATCGAAGAATTCACAAACACCAAGTAGGACAGTCATTCGAACGGGCTCCTGGGCATAAAATCAATAATTTATGGCAGCAATATCCTCACGATTTTACACAAAGCAAGAAGCTGGCGAAGTATTGAAGATAATTGTGAATGACCGTACTGTGATAAGTGCCTAAGCCGCATCAGTGCTCCATATTTCTGCGTTAAAGACAAACCGGATCAACGCTTTAGCCACGGTACACATCTGTCGGTCGGGCAGGCATGCGCTCTCAAAAGCAGAAACCAGCGGAATAGCTATCTTCTCATTCCAGGTACATAAGCAAATGCGTTCCACAACCTTTTCTCGCCACACGATCCCACTTAGACGTTCGTGATTGAAGGCCGTGTCTTTCACAACATTAAGGCGAGAACTTCGTGAAAGCGACTTTGGAAGTAGCTGGGAAAAGGTTATTTCAAAGATGTGCAGGTCGAGACACTCACTTCAAGAACGCGAGTATTAAAGTATTGTCCGCCCTTGATTCTATTGTATACGTAGCTTATGACGGTAACACAAAAAAGCTTCTGATCATCCAAGCGCTCCAAAAGAAACGACACCGTTTCATTCAAGTATGATTCTTGCTTGCTTGTGCTAATACTGGTGGGTTTCTGGTCACACATCCAGTCCAAAGAAGATTGCAAAAAGAAGCCGACAGCCTCGGGATCGTGAAGTTCTGAAATAATTAAATATTGCATTACTAATGTATCACCTTTTAAAGTGTCCGACCAAGAAGGAACAGCGGTTTTGGATTCCAAACTGGATTTCCATGTGAGCATGGCCTGCAAAGTTCAATGAATAATTAGTACAATACGCGTCAAGGTGGAGTCCTAAGTCCTCAATTTGATTGTGGGCTGCATGCATGGATGATAATTTGTTGAATATAGATCCACAAAACGGTGCGGATGAAGTAATTCCGAATTGCGAAGGCACAACAGTATACCGAGGCAGCCATTCATTCGGTCGAACTCTTTCGTCCGATTAGGTACAAGTCACAGGTCGAGTATATTACGTTTCACACACCATGTCAAGATTGGTGTTGATTATCTCCACCGTCCACCCTTTGCCGACATATGTGGATCCTCGTAAAGTCATATATGGGATCATGTATGTGGAGCTGTCCAGCTAATTCCCGCCTGGTTGAACTACTTCAACGTTATTGGCATTCTGTCCAATCACAAAGTTTCTATGTCGGACACTCCGAAGGCTTAATTCGAGGATTGGGTTGTGAAAATGATAGGTTCGACATCGACGAAGGCATTTTGAAGCAGTAATTTCTTACTTTGCAGCAAGCTGTTCACCCTGGCAGAGGCTCCTAAGTCTTTCATTTCTTTCAATTTTTTCTGAACTCGGATAAGGTCTATAGCGATATACAACCATTTTGCCAACAAAGGCTAGGCGTCATAGCCTATTACCGAGAGTGAAATACATTATAGCGCTGCGTCAGCCCAACGGTCGCTCAAACCCGTTATTGAACTAGCTCCGAATGCACGACGTCCATATCAAATAACAAGCGAAAACGGAGCATGGTTTATTCTTAAAAGTGAGGCACACATCGAAAGTCCTCGAGGAGGCGAAACATGATGAGAGCATTCAGATTATCCTTGAAAATACAAATGTAAGTTTTTTTATTGTTGTCTTCAGGTATATTGACCGGAATCCTCAGCTCGGATCGAAAATGCTGCTCAGCAAATAGCCGATTGTTTTGGAAGCAACGATTTAACTGGCGCAAAACGGGTCTCGAGAATAATACCCATCATCAGCACAGGTATATACTGCTAACAAATATCTCCTTGAAGTACTTCAAGGAAGCTTGTGGAAGGAAATAGCCGTCGATGTCTACAAAATTTGTAAAATAAAAACAATAACTCCTACCTGCGGTGTTTTTGAAGGAATCTCGCATATATGCTTTCCCTTCAGAAGTCAATAATAGCATCCATTTTGCTTTGTTGCTCACACCCCTTTCTACACGTCTTTCCAATCGCGGAGCTACAAATCAGTGACTGGTGAAAACTCGAGGAATACTTGACATCCTTCAACTTTTGATCGGAGACTTGTTTTCCCTGTTCGAGGATTGAGTAGAAAATAGTCGTCGCGCAGGTCTGATGCTGCTAGATCCTTCAGCGTATTAAGGAAAATTAACAGCTATATTTAACTACGCGATTAATTGTGCGGACTTCGTAGTGCGAGCTAAAATGCCCTGAACATTGTTATCCCTGACAAGTCAAAATGTTCGCTCTTTTTAAGGACTCGTTGCATGGCACCGGAGTCGAGCACTGTACCTCGGCCAGTTTTGTTTCCCCCGACTCCAATAATATCATAATATCACGATCATCAATACTTCAGATTTATAATGTTGTGGAAGAAGGTTCAACGGCAATATCTGGCAATGAGGTGGTATACTTTGGATTGAACCGAATGCTTACGGTTGGTTTAGCCGGACGTGGAAGCTCGTATGAAGTTTATCGCGGAGTTTCAACTCATGGGTATTGTAACATCCATGGTGGCAGTGCGTTTGCCCACGGCAGGAAAACTGGGTACCGATAGTCTTCTTCTCAGCTTCAAGGATGCCAAGGTTTGAGCATATTTGAGTGCTGTTGTTTAATCTCGGAGACCAGATGTCCCTTGTTGAGTTCGATTCAGTTACGCAGCAAATTGTAACCATCTCGTTGCATTATTACGAAAGAGACGAGTTCAAGGTTTTTTCACCGTCTATTTTGTAGCTAAAGTCCACTTAAAGAAAGGCATTATGGTCGATCGAGGACAACCAGAAATACGCGTGGATCCCCAAAGCCGCTGCGCAGCACTGAAGTTCTACACAGACCGTATTGCTGTCCTCCCCTTCAAACAAGAATTTACAGAAGGAGAAGACTCTCGCTATTCAAATATCCCGACTAGCAAACAGCCGTTTTTGGCAAGCCAAGTTTTTCATGTTTCTGAAATACATTCGCGAGTTAAGCACGTGGTTGACTTCGCATTTTTGCACGACTACTTTCAGCCTACCCTGGCAATTTTGTATGAGCCTTTTCAAACTTGGGCTGGGTACAGCGTTTATTATTTATTTATTTCCTTCTCACGGCTTTAAGGCGATTGGCTGCTCGGAGGGACTCCAGATCCTTAGTCGTGGTGTCGCTTGATTTAGCGCAGAAATCGTTCCCAATTCTATATCAAGTGGACCAGCTTCCTTATAATGTCGACCGATTGGTTGCCATTCCCTCTCCGGTTGGAGGATTATTACTTCTTTCTCCTAACGCTATCACCCACGTTGATCAAACTTCCAACCCCGGTGTTGTTTGTGCCGTAAATCGTTTCTACGGAATGGAATTAAACCTACCCCCGCCGCCTCCTGCCGAGTCCATGGGACCAACTATTACCAAGCACAACCTTTTGTACCAAGAATCTATAATATCCAATTATATGCATTTGGGGTTGTCGTTGGAAGGCTGCCATACGTTGATGATAAATCCCGACCATATTCTCGTTGTTTTACGAACAGGAGACCTCCTTCTATTGCAGCTGATTGGACACGATGAAACCGGGTCTGGGTGGGAACGTCGTCGAAGCGGAGTAAAGCAATTTCGAATTGTGCATTTAGGCCGCAAAGCTGCTATGCCGTTCTCTTGCTGTCGAATCGGTGGTGCCTCCATACCGCTCGCGAATTCATCGAGGAACCAAATGGTTCCTCGCGAGCTTGGCGGAGGCTTTAGCGCTGGAAAACCTCTTCCTCCCAATCAATTAGGGTATTTCTATGTGTTCCTTGGATCCAAGGCATCAGATTCAGCTTTGCTAAAAATTACTGAGAGTGGGAGTCTTAACCGGGTCGCACACAAAGATTCCGAGTCTGAAGATATCACCGATGATGCGCACATGTCTGGCGACGAAAACGGCGAAGATGATGATATATATGGCTCATCCGTTAACGAGCACAAAGAATCACTTCGAAAGACACAGAATTCCTCGGCCGCGCTTCGTATTAGGGTGTGCGATTGGTTACTCAATATTGCACCTATTAGAGATTTTGCTATCGGCGAACCTGTGAAGAGCGGAGATCTTTCAGCACGCCCCCAGACGCTTGTTCGAAGTCTCGAAATTGCTGCATGCGTTGGTGACGGAGATTATGGATCCCTTTCGATTCTTCATCGATCAGTTAAGCCACAAATAATTGCTTCCGTTCCAGTTCATGACGTTCACGATATGTGGCCGATAAAATTAAACGAGTCTGACAACGGGAACTCCTCCTTTGATGACTACTTGATAATATCGAAGGGATATGCAACAATGGTAGTCTGTTTTTTTTTTTGGTTTTCGTGCTTAATTTTCTAGGTTTTGAAAACTGGGGAAGAGCTACAAGAAATCCAGAGTAACGAATTTTATACAAAGGGTCCAACCGTTGCAGCTGGAATTCTTGCGAACGGAAAAATTATTGCTCAAGTTCATCCAAATGGGGTTGTTCTTTTATCCGCTGGTGTGTACATAGTCAATAAATTTATATCTAATACTGCTCAAAGCGAGCAAGAGACTGTCAGAGATTCCTTACGGGGATGAGAAGATATGGATCGTATCCGCATCGGTCGCGGAGAGTGTAATTGTAATCTTACTCAATACTGGCCATGCTTTGGTTACGGAACTAAACGAAGCAGACTACTCCTTGAAGACACTCATATCCATTGAGGTTAGAAATTGTTTACCTCTTGCCAACTGATGTACTTCAGGATCAAATCGTGTCATCTGCTTATCTTTTCAACGACCACAGCGGCCTTATTTCCGACTTCAGTAATTCTGATGTTTTACATGATGCAATGCCTGTTGATCAACTTGCTGCGGACCATGATGACGATTTATACGGAGAACACGATGACAACAGGATCCATCGAGTATCGAAAGAACCAGCAACTAAGGATAATAGGGATGCGAAATCTTCTTTGTTCTGCCTTTTCTACCTTGAAACTGGAACACTAAAGGTTTGGACTTTGGTGAATTCATTGGTTATTAATCTCGCATTAAAGATTTTGGAGCTCAAATCCTTGAGCTTTGTATTTACGGTCGACAGGTTCGACTACCTTCCACAAGTTCTCGAAAACGCCACAGAGCAACAACCACAAACGACAGAGAAACCAGGCATAGATATAAACGAGATTATTGTTTCGACACTCGGTGCCAAAAACGAACTATATCTTATTGTTGCGTATTTTTAAGTTCAACCATTTCTGAAACGTTTCAGGCCCGAAGTGAAGAAGGAGAATTGGCATTTTACAAAGCCCTTGTCCGACCGCAGGAAAATTCAAATCTTTCGAACTCCAGAACGCTCTCTTTCATTCGCCTAGATTGCAATTTGATTATGCGAGAGCCTCGTAACTATGCGGACAATGACACAGATAAGTTAAAGCCACTTCACAAGCCAAAAAAGAGTCATTTTATCAAACGGCATTTTTTGAAATCCTTCTCGGCGGTTGGCTCAGTTATGGAAGGCGGATCTTATGGGTCTGGCCAACAGTATGCTGGCATTTTTGTTTCGGGGCCAAATGCATCTTGGATCATGGCACCTAGTAAAGGTCCAGTAATGCAGTCCTTGGAAAAAATCGAAGGACTTGCCGAACCAAATGGAGTTGCCTTTGATCATCCAAGCCCCATGAAGAGTCATGGGAAAATACGAGTTCATCCGGCTCAATCGCTGTCAGAAGTGGTTTCTTTTTGTGGATTTCACAATACAAATATTCCCTTCGGCTTTATTTTAGCAACAGCAGATGTAAGGATTTTACTTCAATTCATACTGATAATATAAAGGGGAAACTCAATATTTGCCAACTGTTGCCTCAATTTAATTACGATTTTGATTGGCCAGTTTGCAAAATTCCTCTAAGGCGGACACCCCACAAAATCGCCTTCCATTACGACTCTGAAACATACCTTCTTGCAGCGTCAGTGTCTTCACCTTTTCTACTTGCAAAAGCCCAGCAAGCGTCAGCACTTGCCGCTGGGGTCATCGAAGAGGGGGAAGAGCTCGAAATTTTGAAGGAAAAGTCCAAGGAGGACAGAAGTAAGGCGATTTGCTTATCCTTGGTCTAACACAGATAAGCTGGGCTCTATCTTCCTTCAATCGGGAATTACAATTTAGAACTCATTTCACCTGTGACTTGGGAAACTGTTGATCGGTAACTAAACCCTACATACTGTCCACTAAAACTTTCAAGTTTTGCGCTTGGTGAGTACGAACAAGTTCTCTCTTGTGAGGCTGTGAGCTTGCAAAGCAAACAAACGACCTCGGGGAGGAAACTTTTTTTGGCTGTGGGTACTGCATTTTGTCGAGGAGAAGACCTGACGACTAGAGGCCGTGTAAGCTCTTCGGAAGTTCAACATTATGGCGTGCTTAGTTGCTGTAGCTCCTTTTGTTTGATGTTAAAGATGTCATTCCGGAGATGGATAACCCACAGACATGTCATAAGCTTAAGTTACTTCACTCCGCGGAGGAAAAAAGTCCTATCACCGCTTTCTGTTCACTTAATGGATATCTAGTTTGTGCGGTCGGGACAAAGGTTACGTTCGTTTTTGATGTTCTGCGCCTGACATCCTCAAAGATTATCGTTTATACGTTCGAAGACGGGGAAACCCTCGAAGGCATAGCATTCCTGGACGTTGCCATCTATGTTACGAAGTTATCTTGCGTAAAATGCATGCTTCTCATTGCTGATATTGAGAAGAGCGTTTGGTTTTGTGCCTTTCAGGTGAGAAAACATTGTAAGCTGCGGACCTAATAATTGTTCGTAGGAAGACCCACCACAACTTCGGCTAATCGGCAAAGACTACTACCCACTTCGTGTCATGAGCTCGGATTTTATGATTGATGACTCCAACTTGGCATTCGTCGTCGGAGACCTCGAAAAGAATCTACACGTTATGTCTTACTCGCCAATTTGTAAGTCTGTTTTACAGTATATTACTTAGGAGCTTTAGCGATCCAATCAATGGGCGGGGACAAACTTGTTCACCAAGGAGATATACATGTTGGCTCTGTAGTGAGAAAGTGGATGAAACTGCGCTGCCTTCCAATAGGCCGAAAGTCTAACGGCGAAGTTATTCTGTCGAAAAAATACTTTTGTCTTGGAGGTATATTCGTCTGACTGTGCTAATTGTTACTCACGATTTTCATAGCAACTCTGGACGGGGGGCTCTGTATTACAACACCTGTCTCCGAAAAGCTTTACAAGAGGCTCTATGTTTTATATTCGAGAATGGTCAACCACCTTCAACATGTCGCTGGTCTAAACCCAAGGGGCTTCAGGTACTGATTATTGAACGAGTAAATAATGGATGCTCACAAGTTAAAGGCAACTTCACATGGCAAAGAAGCCTCTGACTGCTCTTGTTGGATCAGGGCCACCCGGCCCGAAGTCTATCTTGGATGGGAACCTGTTGTTCATGTTTCTTTCTTTGCCTGTGGACAAGCAAAGAGATTTGGCGAAGGGTGTCGGCTCAAACGTCGAGAGAATTATTGATGATTTGCTGGAAGCCATGAATGGGACGGAATACTTTTAAGGTCAATTTGTATCGTATTTTCTCCAGTTAAGCCAGCGCTTTAGCACACTTCGCTCTTTTGCATCATTACTGCTTCAACACACTTCGTTTCTGCTGCCTTATTTTCGAACCGTTGCCTGACGGCGAGCGGATATATCCTCACTTCCCCTTCCACACCCCCTGACCCCCTCACTCTATGGGCAAAAAACTGTAATGCAATATATGTTCCAAAGAAGGATAAGTTACAAGCGCGAGCAACAGCAAAACAAAGGCAATCTAAGCAAGGCAATACGCGATGGCGTGACCGTCCAGAAAATCGACCACTTCCTTTTGCGAGCACTTGATCGAGTCCTTTTTCAATTGGTTACAAAACTCTTGTAGGTCCAGCGGCTACGAAAGGACACATGAATTCGTCAGGTCTAGATGATTTTCAGCAATCAAACCTCATAGCGTAGAATCTGGCAATATAGGGTCTTGTTAGATTTTATGTAATTGTACAGTACATCCGGCACTTGTGTTTCGACAACTGTGCCGGTGGGATTGGGGGCGGATCCAACAGAGCCGCAAGTGAGCCTTGTTTCTCCTTCATGGTCAGCGTCACGGTTGAGGGTGCCACCAAGTTCAGCTCGCCGCTCTGCCTGTTCCTGTGTACGTCATTGAAAAAAGAAGGGAGCACGGACCCGCTTACTGGAACGAGCCCTATCATGGAGAACGCGTCCGACTCGTTGCACGCCGATGTCTCATACTCCCACATCGTGCATGACTCCGGCGTGTGCCTCAGGGAAGCCGCGGCGGGGAAACCGTCCAGGCCCGAGCCATCGTGAAGCCGCCTGGAGAGGTCGATGAAGGCCGTTGCCCTGTCGTCAAGGGACTGATGGAGGCTTTTACCCAGCAAAACTGGTGTGGTGTCGCTTTTTGGACCCTTGGGCTTGCACCGGCCGCCCCCACCTCCCCCACCTGCCTTGACCCGGGGCGCTCTGGGTGTTGCGGCCGCCCCGGGTCTCCGTCGCCGTCGCGGCCCTGCGCTCCCCGTGCCCACCTCGGCAATCTGCGGTGGTGGCTCTTCAACAAAATCGTGGTCGTCCCCCACCAGCATACGTACTTTTTTCGTGTTTTGTATATGTTTTGAATTGCTTGTGAACCTCCCTCCGACTCCACCGACGATCAACGACAGTGCACTCCTTTCGAAAATCGCACACCCACACACTTTCCCTCCCCTTCCAGCTTGGCTTCCCAGCATATGTATCTAACCATTGCCAAGGAAAACTATCGAGTGTTTCCAAGGCGAATCGAGATGAAAATGGGCCTAACGCGGTGTAATAAAAGCACTTTCATTGCGTCCCTCAAACGGCACAGCTCGAAAAAAATTGAAAAAGAGGCAAAGGCTCAACTCTCCTGCCGAACCTTCTCCACCCAGGCCCTAGCATTGCGGAACAGTCTGATCCACCCCCCGTAGTAAGACTCCTTCTGCTCGAGTGAAACGGCGGGATCCTGGCCGCCAGACACCCTTGGAACATCGGGGAGCGACCAGGTGTTCGCGGCGCCGCGGACAATACGCTCGGGGTGAGGCATGAGAGCCAGGACGCGGCCGCCACCTTCGCTGACGACGCCGGCGATACCGAGGGGCGACCCGTTCGGGTTCGCCGGGTAGCGGTCGGGCAATGCGACGCGGCCGGCGTAGTCGACGTAGCGCAGCGGCGCGATGCCGAGCGCGTCTGCCTCGGCGGCGGCGGCATCCGAGGCGAACTCGGCACGGCCCTCGCCGTGGGCGACGGCAACCGGAATGCGTGCGCCCTCCATGCCGGCGAAGAAGACGGGTGAAGCCTGGGCGGCGGCGGGCGAAATGGCGACTGTGCAAACGCGCGCCTCGAACTGCTCGCTGGCATTGCGAACAAAGCGCGGCCAGCGCGCGGCGCCGGGAACCAGATCGCGCAGCTCGGCCAGCATTTGGCAGCCGTTGCAAATGCCGAGGGCGAACGTGTCCGGGCGCGCGAAAAAGGCGGCCAGGTCGCGGCGCGCGCGTGCGTTGAGCAGCGCCGACTTTGCCCAGCCAGCCCCGGCGCCGAGCACGTCGCCGTAGCTGAAGCCACCGGGGAACACGGCCCCCACCATGTCGCGGTCGTCCGCGAGCGCAGCGCGGCCCGTGATTAGGTCCGTCATGTGCACGTCGACGGGGAAGAAGCCGGATGCGTAGAAGGCCCAGGCGGCCTCGGCGTACGAGTTGACGCCTTGCTCGCGGACGACTGCTACCTTGGGCCGCGGCGGCAGCTGCGTGAACTGCTCCACCGTCAACGGGATTTGAACGTCCTTTGCCTCCAGCCCGACCGGTAGTTCCGATACTGGTTTGAACGTTAGGTGCGCAGCAAGGCCGGTGTCGTCCTCGTCTTGAATGGACGCGAACTCTGAGTCGGCGCAGGCAGGGTTGTCGCGAAGGCGCTGCATCTTGAACGACGTTTCTGCCCACAGAGACTGCAGGTGGGCGCGGGATGCCTCGTACAGGACCGCACCAGATAGGTCGCGGATTCGTAGTGAGACGGGGGAGCCGGGCGAACGTTTCTCAACCTCACCCACAACGTGAAGATGCTCAATAGGGAACCCGCACTTATTGAATGCCGCTCTCGTAAACTCTATGTCGGATGTGGCAACCTGCAAAACGACACCGAGCTCCTCGTTGAAAAGGCTGCTGATGACATTGCCACTTCCAGGAATATTTGCCAAATCAAGAGTAACACCACAACGCCCTGCAAAGCACATCTCCGCAACTGTCACAAACAGCCCACCGTCAGAGCGGTCGTGGTACGCGAGGGCGACAGGGGCTCCGCGTGAGTTTCCGATAGTTCGCAATTCGTGAAGAGCGTTCCAGAAAGATTTTAAGGCGTTGGCGTTCTCCACGTCGGGAGTCTCATTTCCGAGTTGATTGTATACTTGAGCAACTGCACTTGCACCGAGTCGCTGCTTCCCAAGGCCGAGATCAACAAGGAGTAGAACGGTCGGTGTGTCCATGTTGCGAAGCTCGGGAGTCCAAGTAATGGTAGCGTCGGATACAGGTCCATAAGCCGTTACTATCAAGCTTAGAGGCGAAGTGACACTTTTTGCGTCTCCTTCCGAGCCGGTCCAGCGAGCTTTCATTGACATTGAATCTTTTCCAACGGGAATAGTAATTCCGAGCTTCGGGCACAAATCAAGGCCAACAGCAGCGACTGCCTCATACAAAGCCGCCCCTTCACCTGGATGGTCGGCCGCCGACATC
>JADGKE010006450.1:0-21327 GCA_026954515.1 Cladochytrium tenue
GGCGGCCCCCGGCGCCCCCGGCCCCGCGCCGCGCCCCCCCCCCCCGCCGACGCCGCCGCGGCCCGAAGCGAACAAGAATCCATCCAGGGAACTGCCGGAAAACTCGGTCACCGCGAAAACTCCCGCTTCCCGAGCCAGAGACGGCTGCACTCCGCACAACCATTCCGGATCTTCCAGGTTCAACCCACAGATGCATCATGCCAGCCCCCCGATTGTCAGTCTCCAGCCATTTTGCGGTCCGTCGACTCAGCGGTAAGACCTGTTGTTTGTCCAGCTCCAGGTTAGTTTTCTCCCCTCTTGGCTCCAAGGGGGCTTCTCCCTCCAGCACTCCTCCGGTCCAAGAAAAGTTCCAGACAAAAGACACAACGGAAACGGGAACAATCCGAGAGAAGTCCTTCCTCGACGTGAAAGCGGCCTCGATCATAGAGCCACGGTTGGGAGCACCCAGTTCTCATCCCTCCCAAACTCCCTTCAAAAGAAAACGATCCCGTCCATCAAACAGACTGATCCGGTCCGTGGAGAGAAGCACAGATATGCTGCTGCAGCAAACAAGAGAGGAGGGAGAGATAGAGAAAACTGGCCTCACCTGTGACCCTCCCCGGGTCTGGTTTCGTACGAACGCTCCCTGACGTCGTCGCGATAGCCCCCCGCATGCGTCGGAGACTGCCGCTCACCGTACGCTCCATCTCGTCCATACCCGGCAGGACCGTCGGGCGGGCCGGGGTAGCCGTCACGACCGCTGTCGCGGTAGGCGTCACGGCCGCCGGGCACCGCCGACGGCGGCGGCGGAGGCCCTCGGTAATAGTCGCGCGGAGGTGGCGGGTAGTCATCGTACCCGGCCGGTGGAGGGGGCGGCCCGCCCGTCGCCACGTAACCTCGCGGAGGTGGCGGCGGCGCCGTCTCGTACGGGTACCTGCCGTCGAACGACGGTCGCCGAGCCTCACCGCCGCCGCGCCGGTAGTCGCCGCCAGGCGGCGGAGGTGGCGGCGGCGGCGGCGATCGCCGGCGGTAGGCGGCGTCGTAGTCCTCGCGGGAGCGCGGGTGGTAGTCGTCATAGCGACGGCGGTCGGGCGAGCGCCGGTCGGAGGGGTACCTCCGGTCTCGGCTGGGAGACCGCCGGTCGCGCCTAGGCGAGCGCGAGCGCGAACGCACGCGCCCTGCCGACCCCCTGGAACAGTTTACGGTCGAATGAGTTCCGTAAGTGGAAGTTTGACATAGTGACGTCGTGCAACGAACCTGCACTCGCGGGCGAGGTGCCCGTGCCCGCCACACTTGAAGCACCGCCCTGACCGCACGTCCATTCCTTGCTCTTTATTTTCCGGGCACTCCCTGCAATAGCAATAATACGGGCCAATCAGTGTCTAGTTACAGAGTGAAGAGGTGGGGAAGGAGGGGAGGAACGAGGAGGCGTGGTAGGAGGACGGGGAGGATGGTATACCTTGCCCAATGGTTGGTTTGGCCACAGAGAAAGCACGAGTTGGACGTCCCTGGGGATCGCTTGGACCACTCCACAGTTATTCTCTCGCCATCAAGCGACGAGCCGTTCAGCGCATTCAAAGCATCCTCAGCATCACGACGGTCCTCTACGACCATACGAGCAAGGATAAATTGAGCACCGCGAGCGTGCGTGGAAAATGGAGTGAACACGTACCATACTCGACGAAAGCAAAGCCCCCCATTTTCACTTCGCAAGAAACGATCTGGATAAGCGGAGAGCAAGCGAGCCAAGGAAGCTGTATCAGAGAGTAGACATTGGGACACCTAATTTTCCGTCACTCACGCGGCCATACTTGGCGAAGACGTCCTCCAGGTCCCTACGGCCGATGCCGCGCGGCAGGCGGCCGACATAAAGCTTGGTCGATGCTGACGACGACGCCATGTGTGTGGGCGAGAAAATCCGGCACACAAAAGGCGACTTGACTTGTCCCGCAGTCGTCAAAGCTCCTTCGTAAGGCCGGTGGTAGGTTGCTCTGGGGAGACGGCGCGCGCACGCGCTATTGTCCTTATCCTCATCCTCGTCCTCGTCCTCATCGCTGCCCTTATTCACCTCACCATCCATCCTCTTCGACCCCCTTCGCATCTCAGGTGTTTTCCGCGCTCCCTCCTAGTCTCCTTCTCCACAAAAGCTGCGGCTGGTGTGCGAGGGCAGGTCGTATCCGAAACAACTCTTGCGGCCGAGTCAATCAAGCTTGGTTCACTGAACCTTCATCCTCGTCCTCGCGCGTCCGTCGTTACCCTGGAGCCATGTCGATTGGCGTCCCCATCAAGGTGTCGCAGCCCAGCCCACCTCCTTTCCCACGCTTCGCATTTAACCATCTGCCGAACCTCCCCCCCCTCTCTCCTTAATGAAAAACATCCAAAACATTCATATGCTGCTCCGCCGACTCCACATCGCCGCCTCCCTTTCTCTCCCGCTAGCTGCTCCATGAGGCCATGGGCCACGTTGTGACGCTGGAGCTCAAGTCCGGCTTTCTCTACCGCGGTAAGCTGCTGGACGCCGAGGACAACATGAACGTGCAGCTCAAAGAGGTCAGCGTGACGGCCCGCGACGGTCGCGTCTCCCAGCTGGACCAGGTCTACATCCGTGGCTCTCAGGTCCGCTTCTTCATCGTTCCTGACATGCTCAAGAATGCTCCCATGTTCAAGCGTGTCGGGCCTGGCGCCACGAAGGGCCGGGGCATCGGCCTGGGCAGGGGCAAGGCCACCGTCGCCCGCGCCCAAGCCGCCGCCAGAGGTCGGGCCGGCGGCCGGCCGATGGGCGGTGGCGGCGGTGGCGGCGGTGGCGGAGGTCGTGGCCCGCCAGGCGGTGGGGGCGGCCGCAGGATGTGAAGTTGTTTGGGCAGGAAAGTGGGACTGGTGTGACTTTGAGGGCACCGAAGGCCGTATGCAAGCTGGCCCCGCGGCCGCTGTGAAGTTGCTGCAAACAAAACAAGGTTGTGTGCTGTTGCGAGCGAACTACGCAATTGAATCGCCTTCTCTGAAGGCACAATAGCAGTTTTAACGCCAACATTGTCACACTGTATTCGGAAAAACTACGGCACAAGGAAGGAACTAACCGGTTGACAGAAGAAAAGAAGAACGAGGCCACCGCAACCAACAATCACAGCGTGGAAAACACAAGGCAGCGCCTCGACCCAAACGGCTTAGGTCTGTCAAACACCCGTCAGTGTCCGGCTCACACGCCCTCTTCCTTCAGCGTCTCCTTGGCCGCAGCTGTAGTAGGCGCCGCCGCCGCCGCCGCCTTCTCCGCCGCGTCGCGGGCCGCGCTCTTCTCTTCCAGCGTGGCGACCAGCTTCTCCAACTTCTTGACTCGCTCCTCCAGCTCCTCGACCGTCTTGGCGGCGCCAGCCGCCGGCCCGCCCTTGGCCTCGGCGCGCTTCTGCGCCTGCAGCAGCACCCGCTCGAAGGACGGCTGATCCTGGGCTGTAAACGTGGCCCGCGTGGCTGCCCGGATTTCGTCGGCGCGCTCGACTGCCGCCTCCAGTTGCACCAGCGCCTGGATGGTTGCCCGCCGCACAAAATTGCGCCCGTCTCGCAGTCCGCGCTCTGCGATAAGTTCCACCGCCTCGGCCCGTGCGCGCCGCAGTTCCTCGCCGGCGGCTGCACCGGCGAACGACGGCGCGCCGACGCTCTGCGCCAATGCGGAAATAGAAACCATGGCCAATATGTCGCTCTCGTCGCCGTCTCGCCCGAGGCGAGATGCGCGATCCACCAATACGCCGTGCGCTTCTTTCGACCCAACGATCGCGAGTGCGCGATAGATTCCAGCGCGCACGAAACCGCTTAACCCTACGTCATTGTCGTCTTTGATTGCGCGCAGTAAAATATCCACATCTTCGGGATTCCTTTGCCTTCCAATGCCGACGTACGCGCGACCTCGTGCAGTGTATCCGATCTCCGCCACGGGCTTCGACAACAGGTGGATGAACCCAGAACGTAGACCCACATCGCGGATTTTGCCCGCTTCCAGCGTCAAAACCATCAATGATTTCACTTCCTTTTCTGTCTTAAGTGACTCCGCGAGAATATCAATAGCCGCCTGCGTTTTCGCCTTTGCAAGCGCTACGTATGCTAGAGACAAAAACAGTTAGAAGCGATGCTCGTGACTTGGGCATTCTGCTCGCCTGCATTTCGGACACCGTAAAAAGGTTCCGCCGGAAGAATTTCTTTTGTCTTCCTTAACGCAGTACGGCTGCCACTCTAAAACATCCATCAGCAATAATCACACCAAGTCTTACATGCCTTGATAAGTTCTTCAAACGCATTGATTCGATTACCGATATCTCGTCCTTTCGTGGCTATCCCAACGAGAATATTTTCTGAGGGAGAAAACTCCAGCTTATGAAGGACCTTGCCACGTGGGTCGATTTCCACGGCCTCTGGAACTTCCGATCCGACGACGAAATATACCGATGCTACACGGTAGTCGTCATCTGCAGAAAATGTTGCCACGCCCGACTTCCAGATCCCAGATGGAAGAAGGACATCGACCTCGACCGAGATACTAAATCGGGCTCCAGATTGATCTTGTTGCAACGTTACGCGCGAAATGCCCAAGTCGGAATCATAGCTGTACGATGCTTTCAGCTTCGGATAGCCGGTCCCGTAGACCCATTGATCAAAGAAGGCTGTCAGATTGTAGCCAGACGACTTCTCGAGACTACGGCGAAAGTCATCCGTCTCCACAACTTTACCAGCATATTCGCCGATGTAGCCTGATTAGGTGACGATAAGTTGGAGCACTGCACACTAAACTCCCTTAACTGGACACGCCAGACCAAAAGTTTTCTTCTCCGAGTAGCTGACGGAGCATATGGATTCGCCACGATCCTCCGGGATAGGTGTGGCTGTCAAATAGGTCCCACGAGCTATCGTAGGTACGGCACACGATGGGACGAGTGTACTTTTCGCACTCATCAAAATAACTAGCTGCCTTTTCGATGAGGTCATATCTGTAATCGTCGTATGTTAAGTGGTCCTGAATCCAGCAAGTTTCAATGTAGGTCGCCCAAGATTCTTGAACGAATTAGAAAATATTTAATGAATGCGTCTTACCTTTCAACCAAGCATGCTCGAAATGGCGAATCACAACAAGATCTCCAAAGTATGTGTGGCCCATTTCATGAATGTTCACTGTGTCAAAAATAGTTCCGAACTCTTTGGCTCGAATCTGTTCAAAGTACGTGAATAAATCATTTAATGCGGTGTTCTCACCTCATCCAACATGAGGTTAGTAGTCCACGTAACAAAACTGATGTTCTCCATCGCCCCCATCGAATATGGCGTAAAAATCTAAGAACCGAGTTAACTTCATAAACTTTTCTTTTCTTCATCCACACCTGGTAATACTTTGGCCACGGAAATTTGTAGTTAACTCTTTTTTGCAGCCATTTGACCATAGCCGGTGTTTTGTTGAAACAAATCTAGGAGAGAGGGTTAGGGAGGTGGGGCGATGGTGAGCGAAAATCCTATTGTTACAAAGCTGATACAAACGGCCAGTATTGCATACCTTGAGCTGCTCCTCGGTGAACTCCTTTGGCGCATAATAACGGATAGGCATGCCCTCGACGGACTCATCTATGACTTCCAAAAAGTCAACGACTGCCCAGCAAAGAAGGTATGACGGGCACTTGTGCTCCAACTTGTAAGTCGTAGTCTTTGTTCCATCCGCGTTGATCTCAACCCCCAGCTGGGCGCCGTTTGCGATCGCGGTCAAAGATGCGTCGGCGGTAATCCTAAACTCTATGGCAGCTATTAGGCACGAATCGATCGAGCTACATAGAAAAAGAAAATGCCGGTCCCACCCCCCCTTCTCCCTCCCCCTTCCTCTCTCATACCAAGGGTGGTCCTGACTGCCGGATAGTCCACGCACGGCAGCCAGTAGCGAGCCCGTTCAGTCTCGTGGTCCGTGATGCAGTGCAGGCTGCGGCGCGGATAGTTTTCATCGGGCACAGAAAAGTAAAGGCCGCCGACAGGGGCGGTCACCTCATATTCGACGACGACGTCGCGCGTCTCGCCAGGCCCAAACTCGCGCGCCCAGGTCAGGAAGAGCTGCTTGCCGTCGTATTCGAAGGTGACGTCAGCGCCTTCGACAGCCTTGATATCGAGGGCGACGGCGTCGAGGGCCAGGCGGCGCGCCAGTTGGGCGGCGGCGGCCGACGCGGCGGCCGGCGGCGGAACGGCGGTGGCGGTGCAGCGGACCGAGTAGCGCACACTCGCGCGCAGTGTGCGGGCCACCACGTCAACTCGCAGGTCAAGGGCCATGTGCTCAGGTACGAGCGTGGAGTGCGGGGCGTATACCGGGCGGGCTTTCTCGGATGCGAAGCCGGCGACGGGCTGCAGGTCGGCGGCGGCGGCGGCGGCAGTGCGCGCCGCGCAGCAGGTGGCGGCGTGGGGCATGGTAGCAGGGGGGGAGAAGGGAGGGGTGGGTAGCTTGGCCTCCTATTGATTTGTATTGTATTTAATACAATTGGAAAAGCAAGCCACACACGATGCAATTTTGCGGCACAATGCCCGCCCCCACGGCCACCTTCCATACGAGGCCTGCCATGTGCAAGCAGTTTCGTGGGGTGTCCATTCGTCACGAGATCGTTTGGTGTGGTGGTCGCAAAATGCGAGGGGGGTTGGTTTCTTTTTCTGACCTAAAACGCACCTGATGCCCATTGGGACAGCGGCCCAAGAATCAATTATCGACATTTTTCATCTGCAAGGCTCTGGGTAAGTCAGGAAGACTGCAAGACCCTTCCTTTGCTCGCTGCCGCCTTCTCATTTCCATTCATTTTTGCCATTCAGCCTTCAGATTCCGAATGAAAAACTTTCCTCTCAGTCTTCCCCAACGCAGTCACTTTGGAAAAGCAATCACTGTTCTCCAAGCCAACTGTCCAGCGACCAGTCGTTGTTCTCTTGAACTTTTTCTTCCTCCCACTTACTCGGACCCGAGACTCGACTGTCCAGTGCCTTGAACCACAAGCCACGAACCGCAGTGCGAGTAATTCACTCCAAGGGGAGGGGAGAGAAGTTTTGGGTGGAAATTGATATGCTGTTGCAAGTGCGTTAAGTGGTGTCGGTGGAAGGGAGGAGCAGAAGAGAAAAAAGGCGCTGGGGAAGGAGGAGGGGAGCAAGTCGACAGGCGGGTAGAAAGGTAAAAGGTCCGCCGAGAAGCTGCAGCAAGCCCACTGAATACGAAGGGAAGGTCCAGTTGGCGTCAACACGAGGAAAAAAATATCGCAAAACAAAAAGCGGACTAAAAATAAGTGCACTGTAGGAGAAGATATAGGTTGAGGGTGAGCGAAAAATCAGAAGGGAGGGAAGGGGGCGAAGGGCTCGCAAAATTGAACACCGCCTATTTTTGTACCTAGGGTCAGCATCCGCACAACGAGCGAAAAAAAAAAAAGAAAACATGAGGCGAGAATACAAGCCCAACATCCTTTCAAAATAATAATGCATGATTGAAAGCAGAGCCAAGAGGTGTCTGTCGGCCGAAGCAGAGGTCCAGGGTAAGTTCCAAAGCCGGAGGCCCGCCACGTTCGTTGATGCCGTCATTGAAAGAGGTCCGTGTGTGGATCAAGAAGCTCCCGCACAACCCGGTGGTACATGCGCTTAAACTCCAAAACTCCACCACGAATGCGGCGAAAGTGCACCACACTCAGCCCAGGGACGCCTTCGACTGGCTCAATTGCCACGTTGAAACGGATGTCGTCGCCGATATCATCTCCGTGTTCCGCAAGGGTACTTACTTCGCCAGAATCGAACCTGCGTGATTCAGAAGAAACTTTTGGGCTGGCGTTGCGGTGCGTGCTGGCAGCGAGAGGCGAAACTACTACGGTGTCGCCGGCTGAATTTCGTCGTTGACTGTCCTCTGATTGGCTGGAAGCCACTTTACGAGCCGATGAGCCCGTTGGGACAAGCCTGGCACCTCGACGATTGCCATCTACGCGCCGACGGCGTTGAACGAAAGATACCGGAAATGAGGCCATGACAACTTGGATTACTTTGCTTGATGCTTTCGGTGTGACTGGAGGGGTTCGAGAGGAAGCAGAAACTTCATTGGCTGTCGAACTTCTGGGAAAACTGGCTAAACCGAGGTCGCTTGAATCTCGATCGCCAAGAGTCCCACCAAGCTCCAGGTCGCCCAGTCCGTTTTCCACTGAGTCATAGTCTTTTCTTAATGGAGTGTACCTTGTAACATCTAGAACATATTCAGATGCCTCACGGCCGCGACGACAAATTTCGAATCCGCTGGATGTGAAGAAATCCTCCAAAGCATCCATAAGATCGAGCGGATCGCGATGGCTTAGCGCGCGCCTGTCGAGAGGACCCGATGTCTTCTTTAAGTTTTCAGCCAATTCCGGCGGAAGATTACTAAATGACGCAGACTGTTGATTGACATCGCTGGATGTTCGGCTTGGATTGCTGAGATTCGAACTTTGCCTTGATGACCGGAACAAAGCAATAGGGGATTTCGAGGAAGATTTTCGCGTCCGGCTAGCTGAGTTTCGCGGCTTTGACCAGCGTGATCTATCAAGATCGACCTCGTGTTCGACTATCGGCATTGTTTCATCTATGTGGGCTGACGGGCCTTCATCCGAGTTGAATTGCTTCAAATGACCTTTTGCCGAATCAAAATCTCCGGACGTTTCGAGGACGGAAACATCTTGACTCTTGGAGAAATGTTCGGATGCTGAGAATTTTGTACGGTTAATTTATTGTATTTGGCTCGCTACTGAATATTCTCACCAACTATGGAGGCTGGTCCTGAATCATTTAGTTGTCCCCTGGGAACCGAAAATGAAATGGCTGCTTCTTGATTGTCGCTTAAAGTGACAGAATGAGATGCGAGATTTGCGGTATCTTTTGACAAAGTGTTATCTTGCTTCCAGGCATTATGAAGCGGTCCAACGATTGGGCCGCCGAGAGAAACCCGGACGCGGTTCAGTTCGACGTCAAAAATATGCAGCGCAGGTTTCATCCATCTATCGTCATCTTAGCACATTCATACTAACAGGGGCGAATTACTTGTGAGAAATCACTTCAGGCATTTTTGCTCGGGACCGCGGGTCGGGGACCAGCATACGAGATAAGATAGACTTGGCATCCTCAGAAATGTGTGGAGGGAAGTCCAGAGATGTCTCCAGGATATATTTGTAGAGGAGATTGATGTTGTCACCATCAGGATTCTCGGGGTCGTCGTCATAGGGCAGGTATCCGCAGAGCATTGCGTACTACAACGGGTCAGTCCGCAGAAAAAGTCAAGAGAAACTTACCAAGACAACGCCACAACTCCAAATGTCAGCCGCCTCGCCAATGTATCCCTATGTCGAGGTGATGGATGTGCATGGAGCGTGAAAACTGTCAAGCTCTGAAATAGATCTCAGCCTCAGCTCACCTCACTTATGACAAGTTCCGGTGCAGCGTAGCATGGGCTGCCGCAAGAGGTTTGCATGAGAATGTCCACGTCGCCACTTCGGCTGCGGTTCGCGAACCCGAAATCTGTTATAATGATGTTGTTGTCGGCGTCAAGGAGCAAATTCTCCTGTTTTAGGGATGGAAAGTACCGGTCAGAAATTGTGCTCGTTGACGACAAAGGCACATCAACAAAGACACCTTACCAACTTCAAATCTCTGTGAACAACACCAGCGGAGTGCAGGTAACTGACACCTTGCATTTAACAGGCATTAATAAATAGCAGGACATGCGTTAAATACCAATGATCAGCTGGGCGAAGAAACGTCGTGCTTCTGGTTCAGGAAGGAAACGCCGCGACAAGATGTATTCGAACAACTCCCCACCTATTCATATTACAACAACCAACCTCTTAGTCGTCATTATTAAGTTCTTCAGGTGAAGTACGCACCGGAAGCGTACTCCATCACCAAGCCAATACAATCTGTAGCCTCTATGATGTCGTATAACTTGACAATGTGAGGATGATCTAATGACTGAAGTAGAAGGTGAACCAGAAAAAGAAACCGACGGAAAAGATTAGACCGAAGCTATCTGCTGGTTCGCCCTCGCTCGTATAAAATGAAGCTAAACGGGGTACTCAATACGGCCCTAACCTTCAGGATAGATATTTCTCGAATAAGCTTGAGGCGCCGTGTAGGGGTATCAATGCTTGACCTCTTGATAATTTTAATTGCAACCTCTGGTGCATCCGGAGACATCGCGTCTATCGCGAGCTTGACTTTCCCGAACTCGCCTTCGCCAATGGTACGCATGAGCGTGTAGTGACCAAGCATCTCGGGTTTTCTGAGCAACGCCTGCTGCCAAAAAGGTAGGGCCGCGCCCGACGACGGGGCCACTTCGAACTTGGTCTTGGGGGCCTTGCCGTGCTGCTGGGGCAGCGGCATGGGCACAAAACCACGGACGACGGAAGCAGCAGGTCCCCCATATTGGGGTGGATACCCGGCATTTGTTGTCGGGTCCAGAGGAGTAGGGTGGGTATCGGCCACGAGAGGCGGCAATGGAACGGCGAAGGGCAACGATGGGGACGAGGGGTGACTGGATTGGAGCGATCCACCGGCGGTGGCGCCCCCGTCGCTGTCCGAGTCGACGAACCGGCTGGGGCGCCGGCTGCCTCCCCCAGCAGCGGCACCCACACCAACACCGGCAGGAAGGTCCCGTCCGAGAGAGAAGAAGCTCCACGAGGCACTCTGGCCGGAGCCCGCCGACCAGGCTGAGCCGCAGGACGTGGTGCTCGACGAGCTCGCAGTGCTAGCAGTGCTGCGATGGTGTGGCGCTGACGGTGTCCGCGACGGCGGCGGCGGCGGCGGCGGCGGCGGCGGCAGCGGCAGCGGCAGCGGCGGTGGCATCGCGTTGGGATGGAAGTCCGGGCCGGTTTCACGGCAGCACTCAGCCCGCTTGGGACAGAGATCACGCCGCAGGACCCTGGGTTGCTGCTGCTGCTGCTGCTGCTGGGTGTCCGGTGTGGTGGTGTGTGTGATGTGTGTGGTGTTGCCATCGGCATCATCAGCGGGTGGGTGGGTGGTGCAAAGCAAACCTGTTTCGGTTTGTAAGTTGTTGAGTCACTATGTCGGCATAAAATGACAGACCACTTATGGCCGAACATGACAAGCACGCCAAAGTCCCCCCATGGAAATTTTCACAGCTTGCTGACTGTCACAGACAGATAACTGAATTTGCCTTGTCTGCACAGTTCATTTTTGACTCACGGGGACTGACATGACTATCCAGCCGTGGCGACATAGCTACGCGCGAAAGTTAGTCATCTAATCAATGACCATTGGGAAGCACCAATTTGAAGCGCGCCACAGTCGCGGGGTCCACCGGTGGCACCGCCACCGCTCAGCTTGCCCTCATCGCCCCCACAGCAGCCGCCGCCACCGAGGCGCCTCCACCTTGCGCCTCCGCCGCCGCCGCCTCCACCGCCAGCCCTTCCGATGGTGCCAACTCCGCCACCAACGACAGCAACTCGGCCGCGGATGCCGCCGCTGTCGAATCCTCTGAACCGGTAAATGCCCCAGACTGCCAGCTCCACACCTCCTGGAACGCGCGACGACGGGCCCGGAGTCTTGGTTGCGGCGACCAGTGCGCGAGCCGCAGCAGCAGCGCAGTGTGGTGGTAGTGGTGGTGGTAGAGTGTGGTGGTTGTGGTTGGGTGGGTGGGGTGGAAGGTAAGTTGTGGGAGGGAGGCGAAGGGAAATGGGGTTCAATTGCCGGTTGGACGGATAGCGGAGCATGGGAACCCATATTGGAGAAAAATGCGCCCAACTCGAAACATAGAATGATAAATGAAACGTGACACCTCATTCCTGCCGACGCACCTTCCATCGCCGCGCCGCCGCTCGCCGTGCGCGTGCTCGAGCTCGGCAGATTTTTCCGCCGCCACGACGAGAAGCTCACCTGGCAGCCCGGCAAGCCGCGCTACATTCAGCCTGCAAGTGCGATGCGTGGTGGGCGTGGTTTGGTTCAGAAACGTTGAGCAGATTGAAGTGGGAAAGTCGCGAACGCAGCAACCATAACCTTGAATCAAATCACTCACTCACCCGTACGACCGTGTAGCAAGACCGTCTGTCAGCCTGTACAAAAACACCACCGTCGCTGCCGCCGACTCTGCCCCCGCCGCTGTGCCGCTTTCGCCGCGCTCCTCGATAAAACCCATATGTGCACACCGCATCGCCGCAGGCCGAGGTTGAGTCACACCGCCAGTCATCTCATTATCGCCCGCCGCCCGTGCCCCGTCCTGCATGCCGCTGTGGCCGCCGTCGTCTTCGTCCGCCAACGCTGCAGCAATCTGCGCAGCGGCGGCGCCGAGCACCGGGTAATGCGTGACGAAGAGCGTGGTGCACCGGACGTTCTCGACCAGGTGGCGCAAGGTGGCGTAGGCGATTGCAGTGCCGTCGTGCGTCGAGGTGCCGCGCCCCAGCTCGTCAAGTATGACCAGCGAACGCCGCGTCGCAAGTCGTACGATTGAGGACGTCTCCTCCAACTCCTTCATGAATGTCGACTGGCCACGTCCTAGGTCATCGCTCGCTCCCATCCTGGTGTGAACCGCGTCGAAAATTCCCAAGCGCGCGCGCAGAGCCGGCACGTATGACCCCTATAACGATTATTTTAATCCGTAGCTTATACCTCACAAGGCAAGGACAAACAATTTGGCCCATGATGGCGATAAGTGCCACTTGTCGAATATAGCATGACTTGCCGCCCATATTTGGTCTGCAACGAAATATTTAGGCCATGAATATGTCGTAGCCACGTGCGATTTACCCCGTGATAAGGAGACACCGCTCCTCTTCCTGGAGCAAAATAGTCTTTGTCAGCGTTGTTATAGAGCAAGAAGGTAGCAAACACGTACATTTAGGTGTATGTCGTTTGGCACAAAGTTAGACACAAGCTGCTCCACCATAGGGTGCCGCGCTTCCGCCACCTCGAAAACGGGCTTTTCGCAAAAGCTTGGTTTGGTGTAACCTGGCTGCGACGCAACTTTGGCTGATATCTGAAGGTTACCAGGGCATCACGAAGGACAACAATTATTGGTCAGCATTTCTTACCCAGAGAGAGAAGACAGTCGCTCAGAGCAAGTGCCCTCACGACGGCTCTCATATCTTGGTACTTTTCTGCAATTTCTCTGTTTGAAAATATTAGTGACAGAAGAAGATCACTAGCACGAGATTGGATACTAACGCAACAAAAGACGCAAAGGCGGCGTCGGAGGCGGCGCCTAGGCGCTCGAGCAAGATATTGCGTTCGCGAATTTTGTCTGGTTACATGAAAGATTAACGCCTCCAGCTCAAATGTAAGGTCCATGAGCGTAACGGCGGAAACTGAAGGGCAAGCGCCAGGTGGGTTACTTCGGAAGGGATGTGTCGAACGTACCGCTGACTTCCGGTGGATGAAAGCGGGCGACCGCCTTGGTTCTGAATAATTTGCAGGAATGCAGCGCAGTGAAAAGATTGACAAGATAAGAGAAAGGGATTAGGTTCGAAGGAATCATAAGAAGGAAGTCAGAAGCATCCAAGCAAATATGCATTAAGGCATATCGACGGGTGGAGGTTGCAATAAAATACGGAAGACATAGGGAGCCATATACTCACGCACTGATTTTAGCCCAGCTGGAGGGAACCCGGTTGGCAAAACTAGCCTTGACCTCAATTTGGTACTTTTCAATAAGAAAGGACGAAGTTCAGTGAGTGTTTACAGGCAGGCGGATGGAGGGGGAATATCCGTGAATAAATGCCTGCGAGGAGCAAATATAAAGGGAAGAGGAGGTAAGTGTGGACTGCAATGACTTCACTTCAGTTCCCGATACAGATGTGTACTGAAGGCTGGGCATCCGCAAGCTGGCACGGATGTCCTTCAGAATGCGCTGAAAATCATGCCCTACGCTTGCCAATTCCTAAATAGCCGGTCGGTCAGGAAGGTCTACAAGCACCCTGCATCATTTCCCCCAGATCCAACTTGTGTCGCCCGCACATGCTTGTGAGTTCCTGGCGTCCACGACCCTTCATCGCCAATCACAAGCCCCACTACTCTTACACCATACCTCTTTGAGCGAGGCGATATCAGGAAACCTCGCGGGATCGGCAAATAGGCCCGTTTTGTTGCCGGAGCGCGCGGCGTCGTGGTCCAGGCAGCGGAGGAAGCCGGCCACAAATGGTGCGGCCGACGCCGGCGCGTCCAGGGCCTCGGCCAGCAGGCGTGACCGGAATTGTGAGCCAGCGGATGGAGGCAGGGTGCTGGACGCTTTCTGGAAGGCCACGAGCGTGCCGAGGAGTTCTGGCGCCGTGCAGCGCCCGTAGTGGATTCGCGCCAGGCCTTTCTCCAGGTCTTCAAACGTGAAAGAAAGCGTTTATATGGCGGAAAAGTGTGGAAGGGAAACAGTACCTGGGAGCTGTGCCAGTAGCCCAGTCAGCCTCTTGATAGTCGGATCTTGATTTCTGACACATTCAATCATCTCCTCCACAGCGTCAATACGGTCGTTTAGCGCCCTAATTGGAGTTTGGCGATTTAAATTCGCAACAAACATGCCCATCCTACGTTATATCGACCAGTGGCCGGCTGACCCACTTGCGTAGGAGGCGCGCGCCAAAACGAGTGACAGTGTGGTTGAGGACCCAAAACAGCGAACCCTTTTCGGCGGCAGAACCGGCCCCAGCGTCGGTCAACTCACTCCTGAAGATCTCCAGCTGCGTCAGGGTGTTGGCGCTCAAGATCATGTGGCCAACGGTGGAGAATGGCTCGAAAGACTGGGTAAGGAGGAGAGCGCCTTCCAACCCAAACTCTTTCAGGTAGTGCAGCAGGGCGCCAAGACAGACAAGTATCGGGTTTGGGAGTTCGAGGACCTGAAGGAATCGCTCTGAACCGGTTGATGTAACAAGGAAAATAAATGGCGCGGTAAGAATGCGGTGTGGGCAAACTGGCTGACGAACTCGCACTAGAATCCTCCGCGCTGGCCTCCGATGTAAGTGGTTTTTCATAAAATTGCGTCAGCTGTGCACGTGCTAAATGATTGCTATAAGATAGAGTAACACAGTACGACCAACCATCGGCGGGCTTCCCGAACGCATTCTTCAGGCGCTCCAGGCGAACACCATCTTCACCAGATCCTCTGAAAACAACAAAGGGGGTATTAAGGGCGAGGGGTGATTAAAGAAAACAAGCTTAGGAATGCGTGTAGTCGTCACCGAAAAACTACCCACCTAAGGCACCAGTCCGCGACAACCTTTTCCGTGTTCCGGCTGAGTTCGTCGGATGGCAGCAGGATTTCCGCCGGCTGGATATGACGCAAGCGGGTCTCAAGCTCATTTCTCATGAAGCCATCCTCAAAAGTGTCGTAGATCACTTCGCCAGTGCTAAGCTGGACTGCCTGTAAGACCACAATCAGTGGTGCCGAGAGCGTGAACGTTAATTGCACATGCTTCCTAGACAAAAATACTGAAGGGAAACGCACCACAATGCTCAACTCAACCTTCTCGTCACCACCTTTCGACTTCCCCTCCACAATACACATCACAAAAGAAGACCGATCCTCAAAACAGCTGTCATCACCCGTAACGTCGTCAATGTAGGTGCCAATAGTATAAATATTCGTAAGCTTGCGGGTAAATGGGGCTGATTTGTTGTCTCCTGCCGCTTTGGATAAATCAGCGACTGAAAGTCGTCGGTGAATCAATACAGACCTTTTAGCGCTGCTGTTTCCATTTGCCGGACAATGCCAACTACAGGACACTGCTTAGACCACCTTATTGAATTAATTGTAGTTAGCATACCTTTGTATCCTAATTGCACAAGTCTTTTATAAGTAGTTAGTGCAATTCGTCCATAAGATCAAAGCAAAGATGCAAGAAACAGCACGGCTCACTTCTTGACATGAACGCTGAGACGATGGACCGGTATAGACGCCCCAAACATATTTTTGTCCTTAAAAGCCATAATGTTGAGAGCTTAAAAAGGGCCACCAAATCAGTTCACCAGACTTAAACATGATCCTACCTTTGGAGGCGTTCTAAAATTGGTTAATTTGAGCGCAAATAAGTGCAAGTCGGGGGTAAAGTTGATTGTTAAAATATTGCCACTAATGAATGTGTCTGCAAGTGAGAAGGAGAGAGTATCCTTACGAGAGCATCCTCATCAAAGAAGCGGTATTTATATCCGACTTCGACGATTAGCATGCAGTCCGGATGCTGCTTCCGGATCTCGAGGTACTGCAGCTCTAGTGGTGTATACTTGACCCCGGTCGCTGCCCCACCGCCTCGACGGCCCGGCGTGCCAACAGCTGCACGAGAGCGACCCTTGCCTGTCGTACTTGACGCCGTCGCGACCTTTCGGTCGTTGTGGTCTCCGTCATCGTCGGCATCCATGTCATCGCCGTCACGATCGAAGCCGTCATTAGCATCGTCAGGCTGCGTCAACCCGAAACGTTCCAAGAAGCGCTCACGAACCTTGGCGAGTCGCGACGCTCCGGCAGAGGCCTCCGTGGCCGCCGGGTTCGCGGCCCCAACGTTACCGGCGCCGGATCGAAACCTGTATAGACGAAATGGAAAAGAGGTGAGTTAAACCAGCAACCAGCGAAGCAATATCATTCCACAATCACCCATTTCACTCAGTTCCCAGCCACGCTGCCCGCCTCCCCCCTCCAAAAAAATATAGGCTATACATAGACAGAGAGTGCGAAGCACTTGACGGACGTGCGCGCTGACTGGTTGGCACAAGTGCGTCATCTGGTGTCTCGTCGTCGGAATCTCCGACCAGCCGTCCTTGCGATTTAGAGCGATCCGATGCCAAAGGCTGTCGCTTCAATGAGTTGTAAGCACCATCCTCCTCAACACTCATTTCATCATTTGCGATTACAACAGTAGCACGAGCAGGATTGCGGCCAGGATTGACTTTGTCGGCGTCTACGTCATCGTCATCATCCTCTATCACGACGCGCCTTCGGGATGGACCAACCCTCGAGGAGGGCTTCGACAAGACATCCTCGTCCCCATCTTCCTCATCCGCAGGCTGGCGATCAACACTGCCTGGCTTGATCGCCGGGGCCGTCCTTTCAAGCGCCGGAGACGCCTGTTTCTTGGGCGCCAGTGGCGAAGAGGCCGGGGGTGCCGAGGGCTTTGGCGGGCCGAAAAACGACGAAAGTGTCAGCTGTCTCTTCGCTGGCGGCTTGACGGCGTGTGGCTGAGACAGCGGAGATGGCCGGGCGCGCTTTGCTGGCGGTGGCGAGACATCAGAAGCACCAGTAGGCGATGGCGGGCGCCGCTGGCCGTGGCGACCGCCACCGCAACCATCACGGCCAAAGTTGCCGTCGTCGTTGCTGTCGCTGCATGTGCCAGAGGCTGCGGGCCTCTTGTGGGTGGCTTTGTCGACTCCGGTGTGGTCAGAGGTCGTGGTGCTGCTCCCCTCAACACCGGCGCCTTTGCCGGCGGTATGGTCAGCGTCCATTCCCAACATGTCCGAATACACGGGGGTTTTTTTTCGGAGGCTTTTGGTATAGTACTGTGGGTCAAAAATTGCAGAATGCTTTTTAATCTGAGGTTTTTTGCTTGCCACAGAAGCAAAATGAGACAAAATGCCATGGTTTATATGTACAAGTAGCTCTGCTTCTCCTTTACCCATGAACATTAAATAAAGCTATGTGTCACCAAAGAAACACAATCAAACAAACCAAAAACATCCTGCCAATAATTCTGTCAAAATGATTTTCAGCGTTTCTCAATTGTTTTACCTGTATATTGAAGGTGGATAGCAATAAAAAAGTTACAAAAACACTCAATGAAACCGTTGCACTTCCTCTTTGGGTATTTTTCTGACTGTTGCAGTGTAAGACACCTTTTTTTACTTGATCCCACCGCTTCAAGCTATTGATTTACCCCTGCTACTGGGTTTTTTCTCTCTGTTTCATGTGATTACATCCCTTGGGAGCGTCGAAGGTCAACCTCTCTCCTCTTTTTCATGATCTGATTAGCTGATTCATAAAGGAACATCTCCTCACGACAATCACGACTGTCAGATAATCCACTCTGGATACCTGGTCAGGACAAAATAGCAATGTTTTCAACACAAAGTTACTATACCCTGCTTATGCACGGACTCTTGCAAATCAATGGGAGAGGATTTGGCTGGGTGGCACGACAGATTGGAGACGAGTCAACAAAATCATGGAGGAATGTCCATACTTGATGTCGAAGAACATCTAGAACAGGCTCTTCAAGGTGTGCCACATGATGAGGCTCAGAAGGCAATGTCTCAGCAAGGCTTTTCAACACTTGAAGGGATTGAAACTTTGCCATAGTGCCACTCAAATGCACCATTAGTTTCCCACAAACCGAACTATTTGACTACATGTGTTGGCACACCCATAAGAAGCATCACATTTGCCATAGTGTGTCAAGGAAGGTGGGTAAGGATACCATCAACCTCCTTTTCGATAGAATCAAGGCCCCCCTTATACAGCTCACTATTTCTTAATTGCGAAATTTGGTTCCCTTTCTAAAACATTGAGCAAGGGCCATGGTCTTTTTGATGGTGATGACGATGTAATTCCTAGCTTGTTGTTAGAACAACCAGCATAAATAAGAAATGAAACCACCTTCAAAGAATTCAGAGTAATATCAATTGCCTCCCTCGGCTCTTCTTTTTCTGCTGGTATTTGCATGTGCAGGATTGTTTTGTGACTATATCTGAATGGTGGCGACGAAAATCCAGCAAATCCATGAGCAGAATACCAACAGCTCCAACACCATCGAGAAGAGGATCACGGTGCGGAAGGAGTGGATAGTTTTTGATTTTTTTCATCCTGTCCAGCTGATCCAGCTTGTTCTCTCTGCCATAGATCATCTACGCAGTGAGAGAACCCACAGGAGTTCTGTACACAAATCTTGCAATCCCACCAAGCCAAAGACTCCACACTGTTCCGGCTTGAGTCAAAGTCTGGCTTGCAAAAGACATGATTGCTCAGGCTCACAGTCTGCTTTCACCAACTGCTGTCAACTTGAGCTGATTCTTGTTTGTATTTACAGCTAGGATAGAAGTGCCTGGTGTGGGAGAAGGGAGCTGACAGGCACAGCGAGATTTGGCAGAGGTTGACCAAGAGTAGGATCAGGAGTAGGACTTGGAGTAAGGCCAAGAGTAGGACTTCTTGAAGAGCACACTTGTAACTGACAGTCTTCACTGTCAGTCTGTACTCAGCACACTGCAATGACAGTTTCACAGTCAGCTATACAGCAAACCACTCTCTCAGAGGGCCCCTTAGCTTCAGCTACTGCACATTCAATTCCAATCATTGCACTGAAACTTGCATATCCTAGTAGGCAATTGGATCACAATCTCAGATCTGTCCACACCGCTGCGAACTGCCGATCCATGGGCTGGTAATCAGATTGGGAAAGTCCCACATGATTCTGTCATGACTGAGGCTGACTGAGGCAGCTTCAAATGAGACCAATGTAGCCCAGGAGGTGGCTAAATTGGTCGAGCCACCACAGTCAGCCACAGCACCCCTGTGGCTGACTGTTCCTGTCTGCAGCCCAGTGCTAGCACATCTCCTTGTTGTCTCAGACTTAGCCACCCAAGTCTTGGCAGCTTAGCAGTAGAAAAGCAGAGTGTTTTCCCCCTCTACAAATCATCCTTCCCAACCTACTCCTGCCCAGACTTCTGCTCCTCCCAGTCTTACTACAATCAAACCTGGTCCTACCCTTGATCAATCTCTGCCCAAAAACTCTGCCCAATCTTTCTGTGCCAGTCAGCTCCTAGCTCCACTCCCAGGCACTTCCATCCCAACTCTAAATACAAACAGGTCTGTAGGCAGCTCCCAGTTCCTGGACCCTGGTTCCTACCATGCTACCCTTGAGGATTTCGTGGCCATCAAGTTCCACTACTTGGAGCCGGTCACTCCTGGTACTACTGCTGCTCCTGGGGTCGAGGCTTCTGTCCATGCTGCTGCCCTCAAGCAGTACAAGGAGAGGAGGACTCTGCTTGGCAGCTGGCCCTGGCTAAACACCATGGTGATCATGAGAAGCACCTGGCCCTCCATGACAAGGCTCTGGCAGAGTTTATGCGATGTGTCCGGCGTTCTGAGCTTCACCAACTGGAGGATTCTGGCCTCAAGTCTGTCACTGAGAGGGTTACCTGGCTCACCAACTACTACTCTGCTCAGAATGCTGCTGCTTCTGGTTCCCTTCAAGTTCTTGAGTCTTACAACTCCATTCGGTGCCCTGATGGTTCTTCGATGGCTGCTACTGAGGCTTGGAACAGTGCCATCAACAAGTTTGCCTCAGACTTTGAGGCTCTCTTTGCCAAGGCTGACTTCCAACACATCTACCTGTCCCTGGTTGCTTCCCTGGCCTACGGCACTCTTCCTGGAACAGTGGACTTTGCAGGGATGCTGATGCACACGGTGGCTTCACCTCTGCCAAATAGCTACTGGATGAGATCAACAGGGTCTTTGTCCTCCACCCTCAATTCCTCCGTGGCACCTCAGCTGGTCAACAGCAGAGAGCCTTTGCTGCCTATGGTCCTGGGCGCAGGCAGCCCCCTGGCAACCCTCATGGGAAGTCTTGGGGGAAGGGGAAGGCTCCTGCCATGCAGGGGCAGTCTTCTGGCAAGCCCTTTCACCAGGGCAAGCCTAAGCCTCAGGGGAGACCTGCCCAGTCAGGATACCCCTCCTCTGCCATGAAGGGGAAGGCTCCTGCCAGTTCCAGCCTGGCTAGCCTGTTGAAGATTGCCATACCAGGGGTCTTTGGCACCTGTGATAGGCATGGCCATGCTGTGTCTCACAACAGGCTCACCTGCACTACTTACCCTCCTGATGAGGCTGAGTTGAAGAGGCTGCTGGCTGGCAGTGGGGGGGGAGCTTTCTCTCTCACTCAGAGGGCTGCACTTGCAGCTGGGAGTTCTTCTTCTTCTTCCCTCACAGAGTTGCCTGCTGACTCTGCTGACTCTGCTGGGCTGGATGAGTGGTTGAAGGGTGGGGAGGACCATGCCCTCTCTGTTACTGCTCCTTCTGTCACTTTTAACACTCCTGCCCATGCCCTGATGGCTCACTCTTCCCACACTGGGGAGAAAGAGGGAGATAAGATTTCCCCTTCAGAGAGAAACTCCTCTCTCTTGATGTTGATTCTGGTTCCACTCTGTCCCAGATGGAAATAGACTCTTTGCTCCCTTCTTTTTGGCCCAGTGTCATAGAGTCTGCTGCAAAGCAACTCTGTAGCAAAGATGCTGCTGCTTTCTGCACAGCTTCTCCCACTTTGACTCCTGTAGCCAGCTGGGAGAACCACAATGCTAAGTACTGTTTGTATTTGGAGTAAGGATAAAAGTGCCTGGGAGTAGAGCTAGGAGCTGACAGGCACAGAAAGATTGGGCAGAGATTGA